>CATIWQ010126969.1:0-10935 GCA_949673415.1 Euphorbia schlechtendalii | reverse complement strand
CGAATGCTAAGTCAAATTCATCTCATAGTGTGTTAAAGTGTGAATGTATTTCCACAACTTCTGCAACAACGAAAATCAATAACAATTATTTATGATATTTTCATCGTAAGACGAAGAACCCAGGAAAAGGTTAATAAAACGATATGAAAATCAAATGGAAAATAAAATCTCATTTTTTTCATTTGGAAGTGTGTGTGTGTATATATATATGTATGCATGTATAATTAAGTCTTTAAACTCTTAACTATTTGCAATTAAATCTATAAAGTTTTGTAACTTTTCAATTTAATAGAAATAACTAAATTGGATCGAATCTTTTTACCCGATTCACCAGCTCACGGGAGTACCAGGTATTTCCAACATGGTCACTATAAAATTTACAATAAAAATTTTACTTTATAAGTTTTTTTGGTAACTACTGTATAAGTATTACTTAAATTAATAGCGTACTGTGTTAAGAAACAGTGAATTATATCTATCCGACTATAGTTTGATGCTAAAGGTTTTTCTAATCAGCTGGAGAAAACTAGGGTTTGAGTAAAAAATAACTAAGAATTAAATTTTTAAATAGAAAGAAAAATATGGGAGTTATATAATTTATTTTATGATAAAAGTTAATTCTAGTCGCCTTAGGTTTCATTTTGTTAGTTGCTATTAGATAATTTATTCTTAGATTGTTTATCATACCATTGGTTGATTTTTGAGATATCAATATTTAATTTATAACAAAATATTTCAATTTTTTGACTGGTTCGTTATTCGCCGACCACTTTTTACAGTTAATGCCTCACATGATGACAAAATTATCCTTATGATCAATAAAGTTAACATTATATTCATATCTTGAAATTAAGAATGTATTCTTAATTATAAATAAAAATAAAATTATATCTGATATATTCTTAATTATAAATAAAAATAAAATTATATCTGATATCAAATTAAATAAACAACATAATTTAAATGAAAAAAATATATAAATTAATTACAAAATACAAATTTTAAAATGTAATTAAAAAATTAATTTTTGTTATGAATTAAATGAAGAAAACAATACAAGTTTAAAAGAAAATAATCAGAAATCCTAAACAAAACTAGCAGCCAACAAAGTCATAATCTATATTTACTCGATATAAACTCAACTGAGTGTTGAAAAGGTCAATCTATCATTAAGGGATTTATAATGTTTGGTTCTCTCTTCAAGTTCTGCATTTTAAGTTCACTGGTCGAATCTAATTACGGATAAAATTTATTTTATAATCTTTGTGATCACCATGAAGTCTGTTACAAGTCTATTTTGAATGTTGTGTATTTAATGTTTACTAGTTTTTTTCATGCTAGATAGGATAGTTCACTTTTTTATTTATCTAATCAATTATAACATTTTTTTTATCTCCAGCAAATACAAGGTTAAGAAACACAATTTTTTTATAACAATTTAGTTCTTTGTTTCGTCTTGTATTATTGGGAAAATACATGAATAAATTTGAAGTCGTGAAACACTTTCAGATTGAAACTTATTTGGAGATTTCATCAAATATTTCAATCGGATAAAATCAAAATTTTAAACAAGAACTTTGAATGAGAATTTGTTCTGAAAAGATGAAAATGAATCTGTTGGTCAGCTTTAGCTTAAATAATTGAGCAGAAGGGGGTGAATGCAATTACTTGGTTCTTTTTGGATTTGTAGAAATTGATTCCATGTTAAGTTTTTAGATGCGTGCTGAGTAAATTATACTGTGAGCAGGTCTAAAATCTATAAATTACTCAGCTTCGCTGATATAGTTTATCTCCAATCTGTGCTGAGTGAACTACTTAGTCTGAATTGGTTTTTCAAGCGATTAGAGAGATGATGAATGAGCGAACACACAATAAAGGCAATGCAAATCTTTAAGAAAGATAACACCTGAGATTTTATCCTGGTTCGGCCCCTAGCCTACCTTTAATCCTCGGATTCCTTTCCGAGCATTAATCCACTAGTGATTTCTTACCTTCCTTAGGTGGAGAAGCCTTTACAATGGGTAGACCAAATTACAGCAGGTAACTTTCTTTTTAACTACCACTCAAACTCAATTTAGGTACATGTGAGAACGGGATTTTGTACCAGCTTGGTGTTCGATGATGACGGTTTTTCGAGATTTTTATCCTTGAATTACAAAATATTCTATTATTTGAAGTTCTCCGAACACAAATATTCCTTGTCTCCAACTTATGTCAAGATCTTAAATTTTTAAAAATTAAATCAACAAAATAAATAAAAAAATAAAAAAAAAAATATCGGGAAAAGCCGAATATGATTGGGCTCGCCGGACTGGCGAGCCCGACAAGTCAGCTAGCTGGAAATCCCAACGAGAGGCTCGCTCCTGGAAATTCCTGCGAGGCTCGTTGGAATTTCCAACGAGACTCGCTGAATTCCAACGAGCCTCGTTGGAATTTTAAGCGAGTCTCGTTGGAAAATTCCAGCAAGCCCGGGTTTTTACCCTATATATATGGGATCTTTTTTTGGATTTAAAGGGCCCTAAAATTTCAGAAACAGTTTTATTTTCTCAAGAAAAACAGCAAGAAAAGTTGCACAAATATTTTCTTTTAAAAATTCTTTGAATACATTCGGATCCAAAACACGTTTGGATTTCGAACCTGATGATTTTCAAATCAACTTTCTTCCATTTCTTTTTCTTCTAAAATCCTCAGATATTCTCGGTTATAAAAAAATTTAGAACCCGAGTCTGATCATCTATTGGATAAATAAACATTTATTTTCCACACAAACACAACTAAAAATACGAAAGAGGAACGCTCCCCGGGATCAAACGGATATGCCGAAGTGGATTCGCACCGAAATGGTAAGCCTCTGAGTTCCTAGAGTTGCTTCATCTCGTGCTTCCTATGTTATTTTATATGTTGACCTAGGAATATTTTTGTTTTCTTTTATTATGTAAATATCAAGGTAATACTTCTTCTTTTTATTTTCTTTTTTTTAAGTTATAAATATTCATGTTAGAATACCCTCACAAAGGGAATAAAAATTATTCCCAGATAACAGATCTCACTTCTTGCCGTGCCATCACTTTCATTAAATAAAAATGACCAGCATATTTGTAAAATAAAATGAATAATTTTATTTATAAATAAGAAATTTTCAATCGTCGATATTTTAATTAGGCCACATGGGCCTCGCCAATATCAAATCGAGGATACATGTAAATATTCATGTTGTACTATATACCATGTGCTAACCGTTGTGGATGCACGTTAGATGTATGCCTAGGTTTTATTTTCCTTCGGTATCGCAATTTCAATTATTTTTTTGAAACTGTAATTAATAGATTAGGCGGGCGGTTGCATCCCCCGAGGTTTTGTAATTTTAATATTTACTTTTATGCATTTATTGAATGCTTTATGTATGGATTTACTACTTTCCGCATGTGCGTTAAATCATGCATTATAACTCGAAAATGACATAAGTGCGAATATATGCACAATTAAGAAATATTATTTTCTATAAATGTAATATAATGTGATCCAATAAGAAATAAGCAACTTATCCCGAACTCGAATCTCAATGTCTTAGTGGGCCGTCCCCCGGATCCAGGTGGCGACTCTACACTAAGGGAAGGCGGATTCAGGTTTGGCCAATTTAAAACTGTTTCTCGCTTTCTCTTTCAAACTTTCCGGGTCAACGACCCGGTAATTTTATTTTCATAAAAAACACCCTGGTGGACCGCGCCTCTCATTCTTAGCTCGCTCTTGGCCCATCACTTCGTGTCATCCTCTCTCTGTGGCGACTCTACTAGGGACTTTTCTTAAACTCTTTTTCTTAAAGGTTTTCGATTTTTTTATAAGTGCCAAAATTATTGATCACATTATTCTGTATTCACTTAATTATGACATATTCATAATTTCAAATTTCAATAGAGAGGATTAGCCTGTAAGTCTAAGGTGCCCTATTATCGCAAAGCTTTCTCTTGTACTAATCTGCCTCCTTGAGAAAAGATAGTACTTGAGCAGGTGGAACACTTGTTGCCATATCGCATGTACCTCCCTCGAACCCATTTGGGGAGAGGCTTAGAGTGTATTTTATTGCAACAAGAACCTTCTACATTACCAACCCATTTACAAACCTCATGTAAATAAACCATAGGCATTTTCCCTAGGGTATTACCCAACAAATGACCATGTATTATATTTTTCTTGTAGGTACATTCCTTAGTACCCTCGCAGTACTAAGATAAACCAAACTTAGGATAGAGACTAGCCAAAAAAACCCTACGCGCGGAAGTTGTATGGTTGGAAGTTGGATGTTGCATACTAGGTGCTACTTGCTTACTACTTTCAATTCATCATGCATTGTACAAATGTATCATGCTAACCACGAATCTTAGTGCAGTCTATCCCTAGTTGGAGTGCGCCATTTTCCTCACAATTCCAGGCTACCCCTCAGTTGCCCAATTTTGTGACATTTCCCCAGGGGCAATATAGCTCTTATCCAAGTGCCTCCCACAATCAAGAATGGTGGAATTATGGCAACAGTTCTTGGCCACTCATGGCGATAATCCCATGAACACATACCCTGCTCAACAGATAATCAAGGATGAAGATAGCTGGCCCCCAAACTTTGCAATGCCGTAGTTTGAAAAGTATGTGGGCTCTGAAGACCTGCATGCTCACCTAACTAATTACCAAATGCGGATGAGGGCATTAAGGGTCAGCGAATGAATGATAGCTAAGCTCTTTGTCATCACCTTGGGCCACCAGTAAATGAATGGTACATCCATCTTTCGTTGGACATAACCATTGATTGGAATAGCGTTGCTGAGGCTATGATGGGGAATTATGGTTTCAACACTCAAATGGAAACCACGATGCAACATTTGGAGACTATAAGGCAAGAGCAGAGCGAAAGCTTCAAATCTTTCTATAGGTGTTGGATGGCTACATAGGTCAGGCTTCGGGCTCGCTTAACTCTACTGGAGATGATAAAAAAGCTTTTGGGTGGCGCACTGCCATCTTATTGATACAAGTTTGGGTCGGACATCTTTTCAAGCTATTAAGAAGTGTTTGAGAAGGTTGATAGATTAGAGCACTTTGAATCCATGGACACATCTGTGGGGCACTAGTACCGAAAGATAATTAATGGATGATGGTGTAATAATTAACTTTTAGCTACTTTGCCCACGAGGCTTTTGAATTTTTGAATAAATTGAACTTTGTTTACTTGCTTGATATTCTATTGATGACATCACACATTCTCATATGCATATACATAATGTTTTTAGCACATGTGACACATCATGTTATAACTTAGGACATTGAGTTGAAAACCCAAAAGGGCAGCTTAGGCATAACTTAGGACATTGAGAGAACCACATTAGTAAGAAAACCTGACAGGGCTAATCAATAGTAGTAGTCAAATCATTTGAAACATTTATACCCCTATTAACTTCATCAATGAATTGTCATTTTTGCTGAGTCTTTATGCATACGCTTATTTTGACTACTTGCATGCCAATGGTAGAATATCACAAGTAAACATCCAAAAATAAAAAAAAATAAATAAAAGAAAGAAAAAATGAGTCTGCTGGATTGAAAACCTGAAAGGGCGGTCCAGGCAAAAATTAAGACAAGGTTCGATAGATTGAAAACTCATAAGGGTGATCTATGCAAAAATTAGAACCAAAGAAATATCAAATTTATCATCTCCTCCTCAGAACGATACGTGACATCATATACCTCCAACATTTCAGGAAAATAGCTTCCAAGTGATCATCGCCAACACAATGTGGGGTTAACGACTCATCTAGATCTTCCTCAAACCAGATTAAAACTCTGAATTCGAATCTGAATCAATGAACCCACGGTCATCGCTTTGAGGAAGTCATCCATGGAATCCCTAATAAGATAAATCCTAAGGGTAACCATACACCAGCACAAGAGAAGGCTCTTCAATGAATGAAGCCCATAACGCCTGCAACAAACAAACATACATCACGTGATAAATATTATCCATGCATAAAATCTACATTACATATGCATCATGTCATTTATAGGAAACTCCACCTCCACTTAAGGAACCTACAAACACCAAGAAAGATGATGGCCCACTCAAGCTTAAAGTCAACATTGCAACATTACAAAAGCCTCCTAAAACAACAGAGTGATCTTCGGGACATCCCTGAATTTTCATTAAACTTATTTATTCATCATGTTTTAATTTTTGATTGAAGCGAAAAAATTATTCTTTGCATAAACTCAATCAAATAATTAAAACATTTATCATAAATTGTACTAACATTACACTTCTCCTCTAATTTGTCACAAGAAAGAAGTCAACATCCTACTAAGGAATTTCAAAATACAACAGAAGAAGGAAATGGTTATCTTGATGACTGAAGAAAGAAATAGTCTCATCCACCAACTGAAGAAAGAAACGGTTGGATATACCTCCATCAAGGTCGCCTTTAAAACAGATTCAGGAACCCATCTCCAATGGTTAAAGCCAATTGAAGGTCAACTCACGAGGGGTACACAATGACCACAATCGAAGAAAGAAACAACTGTCGATTATTAAAGGGACGCTGTAGAAAGAAACGGTCGACCCGCCCGCAAGGGGCATCAAGCACCAAGGGATTCCGAAGAAAGAAATAGTCAATCCCATGAGGACACGGTGCTAGAAGAGAAGGCCAACTTCATTACCGATCAGTGACAAAGAAGTCACTAGCCGCATTGGTTAGGTATATTCTCAATCCCTCCACTCCATTTCGTGTGATCATACTGGTTACACAACCAGTGATGATCACACGAGGGGCAGTTGTGAGCATGGGATTCTATACCAGCTTGCATGTTCGATGATGACGTTTTTTCGAGATTTTTATGCTTGAATTACACAATTTTCGATTATCTAAAGATCTCCGAATAAGAATGTTCCTCGTCACCAACTTATGTTAAGGACTTAAATTTTTAAAAATTAGATCAACAAAAATAAAAATAAAAAATAAAAAAATATCAGGAAAAGCCCAATATGATTGGGCTCGTCGAATTGGTGAGCCCGGCAAGTCGGCTCGCTGAGGGCTCACTGGAATTTCCAACGAGCCCCTCGCTGGGAATCCTAGCGAGGCTTGCTGGGAAATCCAGCAAGATTTCCAGCGAGCTCATTGGAATTTCCAGCAAGCTCGTTGGAATTTCCAGCGAGACTCACTAGATTCTAGCGAGCATCGCTAGAATTTTCTCGTTTGAAAATTCCAGCGAGCCCTGGTTTTTACCCTATATATACGAGGTTGTTTGACGTAGGAATAGTTTTGGTTTCTTTTATTACGTAAATATCAAGGTAATATTTCTTCTTTTTAGTTTCTTTTTTTAAGTTATGAATATTCATGTTAGAATACCCCCACGAAGGGAATAAAAATTATTCTCAGATAACAGACCTCACTTCTTGCCAAGCGAGAACAAATATTAAATATAAATGACCAACATATTTGTAAATAAAATGAATCGTTTTATTTCTAAATAAGAAATTTTCAATCGTCGATATTTTAATTAGGCCACACGGGCCTCGCCATGATCAAATCAAGCATACATGTAAATATTCATGCTGTACTATATACCATGTGCTAACCGTTGTGGATGCACGTTAGATGTATGCCTAGGTTTTATTTTCCTTCGGATATCGTAATTTCAATTATTTTTTGGGAATCGTAATTAATAGAATAGGCGGGCGGTTGCATCCCATGAGGTTTTGTAATTTTAATCTTTACTTTTCTGCATTTATTTAATGCTTTATGTATTGATTTACTGCTTTCCGCATGCGCATTAAATCATGCATTCTAACTCGATAATGACATAAGTGCGAATATGCATAATTAAGAAATACATTTTTCTATAATGTGATCTAATAAGAAATAAGCAACTTATCACGAACCCGAATCTCAATGTCTTAGTGGGCCGTCCCCTAGATATTAAGCCTCACAGGACTCTAATCCCTGGAAAGAGCTAATCCAGGTAGCGACTCTACACTAAGAGATGGCAAATTCGGGTTTGACCAATTTAAAAATGTTTCCCACTTTCTCTTTCAAACTTTCCGGGGTAATTTTATTTTCAAGAAAAACACCCCGATGGACCGTGCCTCTCATATTTAGCGTGCTCTCGGTCCATCACTCCGTGTCGTCTGCTCATGGTACCCTTCCTAAACTGACTCATAAATTTAATTGAAAGTTTGCGAATGAAGGATTTCAACTTATAAAAATTGTGGAATCCTTTTACAATGATAAAACTTAGTTAGACTCCAAGCTAATTTGATTTCTCTCTATTACAAACAGATGGGAAAATGAGTGTTTGCTTTAGATTGCTTGAATTTTGGAATTTCTGAATGATGGGATTGCTTGGACAATATTTTCAACTCTTAATAAATTCAAGGTGATTCACCAAGTTTGAACGTCTTCTTCAATCTTCAATTTATACATGGAAGAGTTGGAAGTAGCCATTGAGAACTTCTCCTGACTTGTTCTTCAATTTCTCTTCTCTTCATAGTTGTCAAATCTAGCCATTTGAAAATATATTCCAAGATGTTTAGAGATAAAGAATTTGATCACTAAATCACGAGATTAATCCATTATTCTTGATACGTCAAAAAGTCATTTCTTCAAGCAATTTCGTTCTGAGAGAGAAGCATGTGAGATGTAATGTGGAAGCTTGTGATTTGTTTGGTTGTTGACGTTGCAGCATAGCGTGGATACACTAGAGAAATGCGCATGTCCAAAGATGCATTTTACCTTAGACGCTAGCGAGGAATCTCCAACATTCTGTACTGACACCTTTTGGGTATGAGGACTACTTCAATATCTTCTTTAATTTTAGAACTTTTTACCAGAAAATCATCAAAGGAATATTCCATCCTCAATGGAAAAAGTTAAATGCACAAGTGTCACATTATTTCCAAATGTCAAAGTAACTCACTTTTAACAAATAAGAGCTACTTAGCTTCGTTGATTCTATATCTTATAAACTATGCAATACTCGGCTTACCTTGCAACTTTACTTTGTTTTCTACTTATACTTTCTATTTCGAAGTTTATGATATATTTATGTGTTATAACAAGTAATTTGTCTTGCGTCATTTGTATTAATCAAGTTATATGCTTTCGACTTGACTTTAAGAGTGATTTCAGGGTTAATAAGATTGTGTATAATCACTAGATCTGCAATTATATTGCTGTTTAGTGAGACAACATTTTTGGAGTGGTAACTTGCTAAGTATGGCTATGTGAGAGTGACCCGTACTAAGCATAGTAATATTGTTATCCAGGTTCTTATAAGTGTCATAATTCGTTTACCCTAGACTTAGAAAATTCATCTCATGTGTTGCTCTACGGTGATTTATTGAATTTAGGACGTCTAGAATCTTATTTGTTGAAGTTATCTAGTGTACGAAATATTCTTGAGGATTTTGCATGTTTTTCTCTGTTAAACTTATTCATAGTAATATCTTTATATTTTACATCTTCTCTAATCTGTTCATACATTTATCCATTCATCCGTCTATCATCCAAACCCCTCCAATATAAATTCCATATTTTCATTACCTTGTAACTCTAGTTGGTCTTTAGAACTAGTTCCTTTCCATTGGGATCGATATCTTTTAAAACTACA
The DNA here is from genome assembly GCA_949673415.1 of Euphorbia schlechtendalii. NCBI lineage: Eukaryota > Viridiplantae > Streptophyta > Magnoliopsida > Malpighiales > Euphorbiaceae > Euphorbia > Euphorbia schlechtendalii. Next base: position 1,293 of record CATIWQ010126969.1, on the reverse strand, counting down.
TCGAAACTGTATACTTGCAGTGGTCACCATTTTTCTATTTTGATAAGCGGTATTGACAATACGTGTTCGTATTTTGAACTTTTAACTTATCGGTAGAAGAGTGGGGAACAAGGTTTTTGGCTTCATCTCTGAATATAATCCTCAAAATAAATAGAGTCAAAGCCTTGCGATCAAGTTTTTGGTGCCGCTGTAGGGGATAAGTCTTTCGGAATGAGTATAGCTAAAAACTTTGCGATCAATGATCTCACTATAGCTTCTTCTTACTTCTGTTTCACCTCAGCTTCCCTATAAACGTGAGTCTTCAGCTTGATTTTGTTTTTTTCCTTAGCTGGTGTTCGGGGAGGAGCATCTCCTACCTTTGCTTTAACTGGGTTGGCTCTCAATTTTTGAGCCCCAGTCTTCACCTTTGGACTATTAGGAGCATAATCGGTTGAAACTTGCTCCAGTTGAGCAGATATGGGAATACCATCATTGGTTTCCTCACTGGACCCTTCCATAGTCCACTACAAACACGTCTTCATCCTCCTTGTGTACATAAGCATGGAACACAATTGGTTCCATCTTCACCTTCTTTAGCTTAACATCCTAAATCTTGGTATATCTGCTGTGGGCTTGTTGATTCTTCAACTTGCTGAAATGGTTGAAGTCCAAAGTCTTCTTCAATAGTATAGCTGTCTCTCTTGATCTATCAATGAATTTATAGAAGTCTATCCTTACAGCCTTAGCAATGGCGATAATCAAATACCCATAATGGTATAGGTAGTAACTTTGGTCAAGTGATGAAGAATCATCACTAGCTAGTTGAGTTGTTTCCCCTGTACCATATGGTAGATAACACACCTCTCAAAATAGGTGCAACTGGTGAGGGATCCAGTCTTTGGTAGCAGCAATTTGATTAATAGTTCATGGCATACCCTAGTAGTCCAACTCATGCATGAAGTTGCTATTCTTCAACTCCATAATCATCCGATAACTCACAGTCTTCTGGCATAGCTACAAGCTCTTCATCTCCGGTTCTCCTCAGCTTGGAACCCGTCAATGGCATGTTGAGGAGGCTACCAATCATCTTATCATAGATCAGATATGAGTTATTGATAAGTGTATAACTACACTTATTATCACATTAATTTTATACATTAAACACTATATTTTTAGTCATTTTTATACTTCATATAAAAGATTTCATGTGGTATGTAGTTGTTTTTTATGCAAATGCAGATACTAGGTAAATCTTGGGAGTAAAATGATCTAAAGTGGAATTCTATGAAAAAAGAGTGAAAAAGGTGCAAAAAG
>CATIWQ010126964.1:0-14107 GCA_949673415.1 Euphorbia schlechtendalii | reverse complement strand
CAAATAAGGTACGAACTTGATTACCAATTTATTCATTTCTATTGAATTTACCTTGAGGACAAGGCAAAAGTTAAGTGTGGGGGTATGATAAGTGTATAATTACACTTATTATCAATATAATTTTACACACTAAACACTATAGTTTAATTCATTTTTATACTTCATATAAAATATTTCACGTGGTATGTAGTTGTTTTTGGTGCAAATGCAGATACTAGGTAAATCTTGGGAGTAAAATGTTCTAAAGTGGAATTCTATGTAGAAAGAGTGAAAAAGGTGCAAAAAGATGCATGGAACTTAAAGATTTGGCTTAGGATCGAAGCTGTTGAAGATCGGTGAAGTTACAAGAAGAATTCTGAAGAAAAACACAATTCACGGTCGTGACAACAATTCGCGGTCGCAACTTAATACACTTCAGAAGTAGAAAATTGTCAAACAAAGATTCACGGTCGAGACTTGTATATCGCGGTCATGACTTGGATGGTTTTTTTGTCAATCTTCTTAACTACCAACCGCTAGATAAGAATGATCAACCGCCATCAACTACCAATGAAAAGACACTTATCAGAAGTCAACCAATCATGAATAGATGCCTATCCATTATGGATAAGATTAAAGCTTCTCAACCAATCGCAATGAAGTGATGCAATATTTTACCAATGGACACAACTCTTCGTTTGGATAGACGCAACCCTTCGAACTCTATAAATAGGGCTCCAAACCTTACAAATTTCTTGCATGTTGTAGCATTGGAATAAGGAAAGTGAGAGATATAGTGTGTGTGTGTAGATAGAGAGTGAAATTATTTAGTTTTCACTACGTTCATAAGTGTTAGCGAGAAAATGTTTAAGTGATTCGAATCCTTATTTCAATCACTAGATTTCTCTACATATTCTAGCGATTCTTGTATAAGTGTACTTGAGAATCACTTATCAATAAAAGTTTTCATTCTTCAACATTCATTTGTTCGATATTCAGAAAGAATAGCATCCTAGCGGAGGTTCTGTATAGGCCGAGACAGAATTCAAAGTAGACCTAGGAATTGCGGTAATTGACGACTCCTATTAAAGAGTGGATATAGTTTGATCAACTTTAGCTTTCACTTGCATACCTTACAACTTTGCTTTGCTTTCTACTTATACTTTCTATTTCGAAGTTTATGATATGTCTATGTGTCATAATGCGTATTTCGTGTTGATTCTTTTATATTAATCAAGTTATATGCCTTTGAGTTAACTTTAAGAGTAGTTTCGGGTTAACGAGATTGTGTATTATCACTAGATCTGTAATTTTAACGCTGTTTAGTGAGCCAACATTTTTAATAACTTGCTAAATGTGGCTATGTGAGAAAAAACCCTTACTAAGCATAGTAATATTGTTGTCCAGGTTTATATAATCGTCTTAATTCGTTTGCAGTAGATTTAGAAAAGTTATTTCATGTGTTGCTCTATGGTGAATCATTGAACATCTGAGTGTCTACAACTGATTATGTTAAATTAGTCTAGTGAATGTAATAACTTTGTTGAACTTGCATGTTTTCTTTGCTATACATATTTCGTAAGAAAAATCTATATATTTAGAATCTCTAGTCTTCCATACATATATCTATCCATTCTTCATTCTAATCCTCCCAACTAAAATCCAAAAATATTTTATTTTCTTTATTCCGTTTTTCTTGTTGATCTTTAGAGCTAGTCCTTCCCTGTGTGATCTATATCTTTTAAAACTACATTGTAACTCTATACTTGCAATGGTCACCATTTTTCTATTTAGATAAGTGGTACTAACAACACCTATTCATATTTTGAATTTATTTCTTATCGGTAGGAAAGTGGGAGATAAGGTTTTAGGCTTCATTATAAAATAAAAAAATCCTAAGAGTTATTAGAGTCGAAACCTTACAAACATCTGCCCTCTTTCACCTTGCCTTTACTCATTTTAGAGTCATCAGTATATTTCTTCAAGGATTCTTAAGCCAGCAAAGTGCTTATGAGCTCATCATAACTATAGGTCTTCATGTCATGAGTTTCCTTGATAGTGCTCTTCTTAGCATCCCATGCTATAGTGAGAACTCAGAGTATTTTCTTCACCATCTCTTCTTCAGTGAACTCCTTGCCCAATCTTTTCAACTCATTAATAATATTAATAAACCTAGTATTCATTGATTGAATACCCTCATTGGCATCCATTTGGAACATCTCATACTCTCTAAGTATGTGGTTGATCTTAAACTCCTTGACCTTGTAGATCCCCTCATAGGTGATCTCTAGCTTCCTCCAAATGTCTTGCATTATCTCGCAACCCAAGACCTTTTTAAAATTCTATAAGATCTAGAGCACAATGTAAGTAGTTGATGGCTTTTACATTCTCTTTGAGAAGACTTAGGTCAGCATCATCGTAATATTCTAGATCAACTATGACACGTTCCCCATTTTGTACTATTGTAGGAATTCTAGGGCCAAGCTCTATAGCAAGAAATGTTTGCATGCTCTAAGACTAAAGGAAGTTTTTCATGTAGTTTTTCCAAAATGTATAATGATTACCATCAAATAGTGGAGGCCTGGTTACAAACATTCCTTCTTTAAGTAGTAGAGTTTGTCTTGAGCCAAAGCTAAAATTGTTATAAGCCATTTTGGATATTTAACTCAAAGATGGTGAGTCTATAAGTTGAGCACTTGCTCTGATACAACTTGTTGGTCCGAAATAGCTTAATAGACATAGCAAAGGGGGGTGAATGCTTTACTTTGTTCTTTTTAGATTTTCATAAAAATTATTTTCCAAGTTTAGTTTTTAGATGCGTGTTGAGTGAAACATGCTGAGTTTGGTATAAAAACATAAACTACTCAGCTTCATTGACTTAGTTTATCTTTAATCGTTGTTGAGTACTTTACTCAGCTCAAATTGGTTTTTCAAGCAAAACTTGTAAAATAGAGAGAATGATGAATGAGCAAGATGTTATAAAGATAAGCAACAAAGGATAGAACTTCAACACCTAAGATTTTATCCTGGTTCAACCCCGAGCCTACCTCAATCCCCTGATCCCTTTCCAAGCTTTAATCCACTAGTGTTTCCTTCCTTCCTTAGGTAGAGAAGCCTTTATAGCGGGTAGACTCTATTATAGAACACCTTTCTTTCTAACTACCAGTCAACCACAATTTAGGTATCCTTCCTAAACTATCACTCAGATTTTTAAATAAAATTAGCTAACAGAGGATTTCAACTTATATAATACGTTGAATCCTTTACAATGTTAAATATAAAGAGTGATTCTCTCTATTACAAACTGATTGGAAGATTTTCATTTGCTTGATTGCTTAATTTGGAATTTCTGAATGCTGTGAATATTTGGATGCTATTTCATTTCTTAAGAAATTCAAGATGATTCACCAAGTTTAAACATTTTCTTCAGTCTTCTATTTATACTTGAAGTTCTTGGAAGTAGTTATTGCAAACTTCTCGTTCTGACTTTGTCTTCAATTTTTAACAGTATTTCAACTCTTAAGAAATTCAAGGTGATTCACCAAGTTTGAACGTCTGCTTCAGGCTTCTATTTATACTTTAAGTTCTTGGAAGTAGCCATTGCAAACTTCTCATTCTTACTTTATCTTCAATTTCTCTTCTCTTCATATCTTTCAAATTTGCCTATTTGAAACAAATTCTAGGACGTTTAGAGACAAAGACTTAGAATATTGAAGCACGAGATTAATTCATTTGTGTCAAAAACTTGTTTCCTTCAAGAAATTATTCTGATAGAGAGGCACGTGAGATACAATGTGGAATCTTGTGGTTAGTCTGGCTGTTGACGTTGCAGAGTTACGCGGAGACACAAAGAAACGACACATGTTAGAGGATTCCTTTTATCTTGGACTTTTGTGAGGATTCTCCAACATTCCGTACTGACACCTTGTCATTGTGAGTACCACTTGAATATCTTCTTTAAATTAATGCTTTTTATCTTGAAATGCATTAAAAGAATATTCTATCCCTCACAAATAGCATTAGAAGCATTTGTGTCATTTATTTCTCTAATTGTCAAGGAACTCAGCTTAGCTGAGTCTATATCTTGTAAACTATGTAATACTAAGCTGAACTCAGGTTTTCTTACTCTAGTCATAACTTAATCAAACACTAAATAACTGAGTTGTTTTCCCTTAAACAAATTCATATAAACTTGTTTAATTAAGAGTCTACTTAGTACTCAATTAATTTCACTATCCTAGACAGTTTGTTATTTCCAAAATGTTTTTAAGTACTATGAAGTACTATTAACTTGGGTTCAACAAGATGTTGTAGAAAGATCCTCAGGTATTTTAAAACCAAAACCGTTCAAATTCGATAAAAAAAGAGACCCAAAAAATCTAAAAAAGTAAGAAAAAGTTATTACCCCATCGATGAGCCTGGTACTGGTCAAACCGTTCCCAAAATCTGGTTGGTACCGGTCTAACTATTGTGCAAGGTCAGTTCTGGCTATTTTTCTGCCTGTTTTACCCTCTTTTTTCTTTTTTTTTTTAATTCTTTACCCCCTCCCCCCTTTTTCCCATATATAAGCCTAAAAATTAGGTTAAGAGGGGATCCAAGTTTCATGTTGGGTGAGAGTTAGAGAGAAAAAGAGTTTTCTAGGGTTTTATAAAAAAAAGTTAGGAAAATCCACCACTTTATCACTTTCTTCAATATTTTCTCCAAAAATTCTTCTATTTCTAGGTTTAAAAAGGATTAGAGACTGTTATTTAACCCTTGAGTTTCCTTTTTTTCACCAAATCAACATTCTACCTAATTTTCTTCTAAAAATCAACAAAAATGGGCTTAGAGGATCTTCTTTTAGGTGTTTTTGACTCCAAAACATGTGGATTCACATCAAAGGGATAGTATTCCAAGCTTTTGGAGACTCTTGGCTTGATTTGGTGTTTATTTTCTCTCTTTTGGAAAGTTTAGGGTCTGTTTCGGGGTCTCGTCTAGTATCCATCCCTGTGGGACAGGTACCGGCATAACCAAGAGGGAGGTACCGATATTACATACTCAAATTGATAAGATCAGTACTGCCCAGCCTAGCCAGTACCGGCCTCACCATCTGGTCAATCCCCGTAGGGAGTTATCGGTCCTATCCTTAGGCAAGCTCCTTGTTTTCCTTTTTTGACCTAGATTCTGCTTTTCGCATCGTTTTAGGCTACTCCCATTATGGAAAAAAAATTTCCCCGATAATCGATCCAACTTATGCCATGTTCATTAATAATAATAAAGTTTGATAAATATTCAAGTCTAAAACTAGCGTTTTCTCAATAAAAGTGCATGGGAAACTCGAATTTTCCATTTTAAAACACAGATCGCCAATCACCCTAATCTGACTTATGTATACTAACTATGTCATGTCATTGTGTTATATCATCATGCTAACCTTTTTGGATGCAGGTAGATTTAGTTTAGATGTATGATAGGTTATATTTTCCTTCGGATAATGAAGTTGTAAATAAAATTGAATTTTAGATCAAATGTATTTAAGAGCATTTATATCCCCGATTATGTATGATTATTTATCCTTCCCCTTTAAGTTAGAAGCCTTTTCTTTAATGTTCTTTATTTCCTTTATTCTTTCATTTTATCACTTATTTATATATTTATTTGTTTATGATCTTCCGTGTGTGGATGTTGTAAATGCTAATTATAATCCGATAATGACTAGCTTAAACATCGAAATATCTTAAAGGTAGTGATTGTATGTGATTATAACTCAAATAACAATGAAGTAAGTAACTCATCTAGACCCATATCTTTGTATTATGGTGCTGTTTAGGCTTAACGGATCTATGTTGTACCGAATTCCCAAAAAAGCTTATCCGAGTGGTAACTCTATAACATAGGTTAGAGATTTAGGTCTTGTGTAGGTTTTTTGTGGTGGCTCATGCTTCAGTTATTCCGGTAATGATGATGCTTTTGCAGCAGCAACTGTAAGTTATCGATAAGTGCTTACCTAGTTAAAGGAGTGCTAGTTTGATAATATTATTGTCAAATTGGATGCAATCAATATGGTGAGTGCGATTAATAATCATTTTTCATTTTTAGCTCATGTAGCTTTTGTTCAGAACGATTGTGAGGAACTCTAAAATTATTTATCTATTATTAAAGTAGTTTTTACTAGTAGGTCTGCAAACCAAGCTGCACATTTGTTAGCTAGAGCAGTTGGTTCTTCGACATGTAGGGGAAGTTGGCATATTGTCTGTCGACCTTTGATTAGGGTTATCACTTACTCTAATCGTATTTAATGGACCTTTTTTCTTAGTAAAAAAAATAAATAAACTTTATAATTTCAAAATTCTTATGTTAATAATTTTTATTTTGTGGTTACTCAAAGGCATTTTCATCCCTACACCTTGATTTTTCACTTCAAACTCTATAATTTGACGTTGCTATAGTGTTTATTCTCCAACAATTCACCTCAAATTTCCACTTCAAAACAAATGGCATATTTAGTTTCTAAAAACCGTTTCCATTTTCTATTTTCAGTTTTCTTTTCATTTTCCAATTTTTCTAATTTTTCATTTTCCAAATAGAAAATTGAAAAACAGAAAGTAGACGCATTTTAATTTAGTTTTATAGTTGTTTATTTTGATTTTTTTAAAAAAACCATTGATATATTTAAATTTTATCGTTAAAACTATTACAAATGATATGAAAAATATTACAAATTAAATTAGAAACTATAAATATAAATTTTAAACTAATCAATATTAAAATTTAAAATCTATTATTTAAATCATAATATGAGCTGATTCATGTATAACTTGTTATATACTTAAAACTGACAATTTTAGAGTATGATTAAATATAAAAAATTGTTTAACTTTTATTTTTATTAGAAATAATGTGGCATTTTTGTCAATTTTATTGTTTGTGGGGTTTAAACCCAAAACCCTACTCTGAGCACGGGATTTTGTACCAGCTCGTGTGTTCAATGATGACGGCTTTTCGAGATTTTGATCCTCGAATATCACAATTTTTTATTATCTAAAGATCTTCGAATGGGAATGTTCCTCGTCATCAAATTGTGTTAAGGACTTTAATTATTTTGAAAAATAGAGGTTTTGGTAAAATTTATCAAATAAATAAATTTAAAAATAAAAATATAAAAAAATAAAAAAAATCGGACCGAACTAAGCTCACCAGATGGGCGAGCCCACAGCTCGCAGGGAACCAGCGAGGGGTTGGAATTTCCAACACCTCGCTAGAATTTCCAACGAACCCGGCCCGATCCCTATATATATCAGGACTTTTTTGGATTGAAGGGGGCTCGAAATTTTAGAGAAAAATCTGATTTTCATAGGAAAAAACTACGAGAAAAATAACAAAAATATTTTCTTTCAAATTTTCTTGAATAATTCAAATCCAAAATACGTTTGGATTTCGAAACTTTATGATTTTCAAATCAACTTCCATCTATTTCTTCTTCTAAAAATCCTCAGATACTCTCGGGCCTAAAAAAAGTTTAATGCCCGAGTTTAATTTTCTCTTAGATAAATAAATATTTATTTTTGCAAAAAAAACACCCTCAAAAATGATTGAGGATCATCCCGGGGATCATACGGATACGCCGAAGTGGATTTACACAGAAAGGGTAAGCATCTGAGTTCCTAGAGCTGCTTCATCTCATGTTCTTCATGTTATCCTACATGTCAACCTAGGATTATTTTCTTTTTACTTCCTTTTATTATAAATATTGTAATTCTTCTTCTTCTTTAATTCATGTTAGAATACCCCCATGAAGGGAATACAAATTATTCCCTGATAACAAGCTTCACCTTTTGCCATGCGATCATTTTCACTAAATAAAAATGGTCGACATACTTGTAAATAAAATAAATTATTTTATTTCTAAATAAAAACTTTAAAATCGTCGATGTTTTAATTAGGCCACACGGGCCTCGTCGAAATCAAATCGTACATACGTGGAAATATTGTGCCATATCTCGTGCTAACCTTTGTTGATGCAGGTTAGATGCATGCCTAGGATTTTATATTCCTTCGGGTATTGCAAATATTATTTTTGGGAAATGTAACTAATAGATTAGGCGGGCGGTTGCATCCCCCTACTTTCCTACATTTATTTATAGCTTTATGTATGGTCTTATTACTTTCCATATGTGAGTCATGCACTATAACTCGAAAATGACATAAGTGTGAATATGCACAATTAAGAAATACGGTTTTCTATAGATGTTATATATTGTGATCATATAAGAAATAAGCAACTTATCCCAGACCCGAATCTCTGTGTCTTAGTGGGCCGTCCCTCGGACGTTAAGCCTCACAGGACTCTAATTCTTACAAAGAGCTAATCCAGGTGACGACTCTACACTAAGAGACGGGGGATTCGGGATTGACCGATCTAAAAATGTTTTCACTTTCTCTACCAACCTTTGCCAGGCCCCTGACCCGGTACTTTTTCTAAACACCCCAGTGGATCGCACCTTTGAATTCGCGCGCTCTCGGTCCATCACTCCGTGTCGTCCGCTAACGGTGGCGACTCTGCTGGGGATTTTTTCTAAAACTTGTTTTTTTAAGGTTTTAGATTTTGGATAAGTGTCAAAAATTATTGATTATATTATTCCGTTTTCTCTTAATTATGACATATTCATAAATTTCGCATTGCAATAGAAGGGTTTAAAGTCATGATATTTTTACTTATAAAAGGATATGGTTTAAAGTCATTTTATACTTCATATAAAAGATTTCACATTGTATCTAGTTGTTTTTTATGCAAGTGTAGAAACTAGGTGAATCTTGGGAGTAAAATGATCAAAGATGGAATTCTATGTAAAAAGAGTGAAAAGTGTGCAAAAAGATGCATGGAACATAAGGAATTGGCTTAGGATCGAAGTTGTCAAAGATCAGCAAAGTTGCAAAGAAGAATCATGAAGAAAAACACATGTCATGATCGTGACACCCATTCACGGTCGTAACTTGTCATCCTTCACAAACAGAAAGTTACCAACTATTGTTCACAATTGCAAAATGTATATCGCGCTCACGACTTGTGACAGTTTTTGGTCAACTCTTCTCAACTTCCAACCACCGAATAAGGATCATCAACCACCATTAACTATCAAATGAAATGACACCTTTTGAAAGCAATTCAATCACGAAAAGGTGTCTTTCCATTGAAGATGAGGATGAAACCTTGCATCCAATCACATTAAAGTGATGCAACCCTTCGCCAATGGACACAATTCTTCGTTTGGATAGACGCAACCCTTCGCACTCTATAAATAGAATCCCAAACCAACCATTTTCGTGGTGGGTAATGAATGGCAATCTGCATGTGTAGCGTGTATGAATAGATAGAGAGTAAAAATTGTATAGTTTTTGCTACGTTCAAAGTGTTAGTGAGAAAAATGTATAAGTGATTCAATTCTTATTTCAATCACTACATTTCTCCACAAATTTGAGCAATTTTTGTATGAGTGTAATTGCAAAACACTAATCAATAAAATTTTCTATTCTTCAACATTCATTTATTCGATATTCACAAAGAATAGAATCCTAGAGGAGGTTCTGTACGAGTCAAGACCGAATTCAAAGTAGACACAGGAATTGCGGGAATTGACGACTCCCATTAAAATAGTGGATACAGTTTGATCAAATTTAGCTTTCTCTTGCATGCCTTACAACTTTACTTTGTTTTCTACATATACTTTCTTTTTCAAAATTTATGATATGTCTATGTGTCATAATGAGTATTTCGTCTTGCGTCATTTATATTAATGAAGTTATTTGCTTTTGAGTTAACTTTAAGAGTAGTTTCGGGGTTAACAAGATTGTGTATAATCACTGAATCTGTGATTATAACGCTATTTAGTGAGCCAACATTTTTGGAGTGGTAACTTGTTAAATATGGCTATGTGAGAGCAACCCGTACTAAGCATAAAATTATTATTATCTAAGTTTTTATAAGTGTCATAATTCGTTTACCCTAGATTTAGAAAAGTCATTTCATGTGTTGCTCTGCGGTGAATTATTGAATATTTGGGCGTCTAGAACCGTGTTTGTTAGAATTATATAGTGTATGAAATATTCTTGATGATTTTGAATGTTTTTCTCTACTATACTTGTTCTTAGGGAATATCTATATAGTTTACATCTTCTCTAATCTGTTCATGCATCTGTCTATTCATCAGTCTATCATCTAAAACCTACAGTATTAATTTATCTTATTTCTTTTATTCCGTAACTCTAGTTGGTCCTTAGAACCGAATTCCCTCCCTGTGGGATCGATATCTTTTAAAACTACATCGCAACTGTATACTTGCAGTTATCATCATTTTTCTATTTGATAAGCGATACTGACAACACCTGTTCATATTAAGAACTTTTATATTATCAGTAGAAAAGTGGTGAACAAGTTTTTGGCACCGTTACCGGGGATAAGCCTTTCAGAATGAGTATAGCCAAAATCTTGCGAATACTAGCCAAAAACCTACAAGTGGGAGTTGTATGGTTGGAATTTTGTACATTTCACACTTTGTGCTATGTACTTATTATTGTACAAATGTCATGCTAACCACGAATCTTAGTGCAGACACTTGAACGCACACACTCATAATGTTAATATTATGTAACATAACATCTTCTCATCATCATACTTAGGATTAGACAACACTCAAGATCATGTTACCCTAGGATAACATGAGCCAATTAGAATCATGAAACATCATTTACCTCTTTTCAGTGAGATGTCCACTTGACATCTGGCTATTAGCCCCATACAGGGCAAACATACCTTTCTTTTACTACATGATATCCACTTGACATCTAACACTTAGCCCATAAGGGGCAATAATATATCCTACACACCATCTTTGAGATGTCCACTCGATATCAACCTCATAGCCCATACGAGGCTATCACACATTCTACATAGCCCAAATGGAGCAAATACCTACCAAAACCATTTTTTCCTACACCACGCAATGTCCCTGCTGACATCCGAACCTATGCTCACATGAGGTGAACTTATTTCAAAAACCTTACCAAATCCTCAAGGGTATACATTTAATACCCGAACCATCCGCCCACATGGGGCAGTGATTCGTACATTACCACATACCCTCAAATCATGATGACCACACAGGCATCTAAAACTCCACCCTAATTGTGCAAAATAACCAAATCATTCATTCAATAGCTACATACAGTGGTTATTTTCATTTCATTAGGGTATGTCGCACTGCTTACCTGAAACAATTTTGACCTCCTCATTCCATGAGACCTAGTCATAGTACGAAGTCTCAAACTATTGACCTATTACCACACGGTAACTTGGTCACCTCACTTACACCACTCATATTGCGATGTCACACAGACATCGTACAGATCTCAAAACCCCAGGTGTTGGATTTTCATTTCCACTGGTTTTTATTTTTATCTAACGACTAACCTATTTGTTTCAAATGGATTGATAAACATATTATTCACATCATGGCATGCTAACCCCTTTGTGAATGCAGCAATAACATTAAACATCTCATGCATTTTTCACATCATGAATCATGTCATGAATCCCAAACGCATAGTATGATCTTCTACTTGTGTATCGAAGGGGCTTGGAAAAGGCATGCTCGCCATCTGGTCCGTATTTCTCCAATCGTGACCAATCTGGAGGGGGTTCCGTATACTAACTCAAGTGAGGACTCAGAATCTGATTCAGATTCAGTTCAACATACATCGATTATAGCCAATCCACAAGAAGAAGGTGCGAGGGAAGATCACCCTGTCCTTACGGGATAAAACTCATAGCAGACACATCAATCGTTGGTGAGCTCTGAGATCGCAGCCGCCTTGAACGCCTTTGCAAACAGTAAACAGCTAGCTACGCTCATTCACCAGGAGAGCTTAGAATGTGATGTCTAGCCCGAAGGTCACCCTTAACAATGACAATCCAACTAGACGGCCTGAAATAGGGGTACCTCCAACCTCACACATGGTACCCCCAGCTCCTACTACCTTGTACCAGTTTGGGATAGGACAAAGTCATCCTGGTCAGCCAATGTTCACACCAGGACCTTTTTATTAAGAAGTGGCCCAACAATCCATTCCTAATTGGAGCGCACCATTGGCCTCACAATTCCAGGCACCTCAACTGCCCAATTTTATGGCATTTCCCCATGGGCAATATAACTCTTATCCAAGCACAGGGAATGCCATCCTCCAACAACCAGGCATGGTAGAATTATGGCAATAGTTCTTGGCCACTCACGGTGGTCATCTAATGAACACGTACCCTGCACAGCTGATGATTAGGGATGAAGATAGCTTGCCCCCAAACTTTGAGATGCTGCAATTTGAAAGTATGTAGGCTTTTGAGACCCACGCGCTCACTTAACACATTATCAAACAGTGATGAGGGTATTAAAGGTCAGCAAATGGATGATGTCTAAGCTCTTTAACATCACCTTGGGCCACCCAGTCAATGAATGGTACAGCCACCTTCCGCTGAACATAGCTACTAATTGGAATAGCCTTGCTTAGGCTATGATGGGGCATTATGGTTTTAACTCTCAAATGGAAACCACGATGCAACATCTGGAGGCTATAGGTAAGAGTAGGGTGAGAGCTTCAAATTTTACTTTGCACGTTAGATGGCCACACAGGTCAGGCTTCAAGCTCACTTAAGTCTACCGGAGATGATAACCAAGATTTTGGATGGTGCACTGCAATCATACAGGAAAACGTTTGGGTCAGACATCTTTTCAAGCTATCAAGAGGTGTTTGAGAAGGCGGACAGGATGGAGTACTTTGAATCCATGGACACATCTAGGGGCACTAATACCAAAAGATAACCAAGGGATGATTATGTAATAAATTAACTTTTAGCTACTTTGCCCATAAGGCTTTCAAGGTTTTACTAAATTGAACTTTGCTTACTTGCTTGATATTCTATTGATGACATCACGCATTCTCATAAGCATATACATAATGTTTTTACCACATGTGACACATCATGTCATGAATTTAATTCAGGTATAAATGGATTCTAATAAATTCAAATGATTTGACTCTTAAGAGAAAGTGAGAGACAAACACATGTAAGATTGATAGAAAGATCACCATGTGTTTGTCTATCATTTTGATAGACAAATACATGTACTTAGACAACGCGTGATAGCATTTACCTCATCCTACAAAGATGTAAGATTGATAGACAAATCACCAAGCACGAAACATCCACTGAATCATTCAATCAAGGGAACAAAGCAAGCAAAGATTAAAATGATCGAAGCCAGAACAAGGCCGAAGTGTAAACAAAGCAAATCAAATTCAAACAACCGATGCAATGTCAAAGACACAAAGAGGGAGTTAGACAGTTGAGCACGTCACTAACTCCATCACACGGTTCACCACCATTTGTGGGATAATCAAGGAAAAGTCAAAATGATCGAAGCCCTAGAAGAGTAAAACAACCGGCACAATGCCAAAGACACAAAGGAGTCAAATCATTGAGTATGTCAATAAATCGATCACATGGCTCACCAACACTTATGGGCTGATCATTATATCGTGAAGGGAACGTCATTAAATGAAAATCATTCACCATCGATGGAATCAAGCTATTAGATCTGATCTCTGACATATCATCTATCATTGAAGAATAATTAAACTTGAAAGGAAACACTGATGATCATGACTCATCATTGAGTACACCTCAAGCTAGCAAAGCGGGATGAGCACCAACCAATCGATTAGAAACACTAAACGAGAAAACAACTGAAGTCGTGGACATCGACGGTGACTGGTCCACCAAATCAACCAAGTCTTACACAATTGCTATCATGCATAGGTGAAAGAAATAAATCGATAAAAAGCAGTACCAACAAAAAAATAAATATGTAATTAGCCTATCAATTAACACTCAGTTAGTTGAGCAAAAATTAGGGCTTCTTTTCAAAACAGAAAAAGAATAGTCCTGATAAGTGTATAATTACACTTATTATTATATAAATTTTATACAATAAACATTATAGTTTTAGTCATTTTTATACTTCATATAAAAGATTTCACGTGGTATGTAGTTGTTTTTTATGCAAATGCAGATACTAGGTAAATCTTGGGAGTAAAATGA
>CATIWQ010126920.1:0-32417 GCA_949673415.1 Euphorbia schlechtendalii | reverse complement strand
TATAAAAGAGATCAAGATCAACATGATGATAAAAGAGTATGAAATTTTTTAGATAGATCCTAATGAAGGATTCCAAAGTATAAACACTCGCATTGTGAACATCATTAATGAATTGAAGAGGCTTGTTAAAGAGCTATGCTAAGGAAGAAATGGTTAAGAAGATCTTGAGAAGCCTCACCAAAGACTGGGATACGAAGAAAAGTGCAATTATGGAAGTTCAAGATCTCAAAACTTACAATTTTGATGAACTAATGGGAACACTACTAAATCAAGAAATGACCTTAAAGAAATATTATGAGGATAATAAGAACAATAAAGGAAATGAGAAGAAATCAAAGGTAATTGTTCTTAAAACTAACTCATCCAGTGAAGAAGATGAAAATTACTCAGATGAGAACATGGTACTGCTGACTAGAAGATTCAAGTGCTTTATGAAGAAAAATGGAAAGTTTATAGAGAAATTTTCAAAACAAAAGGAAAGGAAATACAAAGAAGAAAAATTCAAAGATATATACATCAAACATATCAAATGCTTTTTCTATAGAGAAAAGGGACACATTCAGTCCAGTTGTCCTAAATCAAAGAAAGACAAGTACAAGAAGTTTGGCAAGAAGGAAGAAGCGCATATTGCCACTTGGAGAGACTATGATTCTGGAGATTCTTCTTTACATGAATATGTAATTGATTTTTCCAAAATCTATCTTATGGGAATTGATAATAAGTTCACTGAGAACTCAACATCCACTTTAAAGCCTAAAGGCATTACTGACGAAGAAAACAAAGAGGAAAACGACATTGAGGTAATTACTCAACCTCCTTTATCAATTAATGAAATCACTGAAGTATTCTATGATGTGATTAGGCTGACAAAAATGTCAAGTAAGAGCATAAAAAAGATAGTGAGGAGATGTGAGGAATTGGAAGATATTAATGCTTTGTTATCCCTTAATATTCATTACCTTTTAGAAAAGGCTTATTATCATGATAGACATGTCTACATGCCTTCTAACAAATTAGATTAACTCTCTATAGAGGTAAAAACTTTGAAAAAGGTATGGGTTTTTCCTCCAACCAATAGTAATACTTTTCATAACCACTCACATGTTTTTGGTAAGAAATTTTTTAAAAAGAAGAAAGTGAGCAGGCCTAAGACAAAATTGGCATGTGTATTTTGTGAAAAGGTTAGACATGTCACAATCTTGTATGGACATAAAAATGATTATCATGACAAGTATAGCTGGAGTAAAGTAAACACCGCTAACAATGGAGGACCCAAACAAAAGATAAGGGTACCTAAGAAAACTTTATTATTTTGTAGGTGAGCTTGAGCTCCACTATCGACACAAGAATATGGTATATGGATAGTGGTTGCTCGAGGAAAATGACTGGTGATGAAAAGCAACTCATCACATTGGAGAGAAAGAGAATGAAAGTGTCGATTTTGGCAACAACTAGAATGGCAAGATTGTGGGAAATGACATAGTTCAATATAAACCTTCAATTAAAGATGATTTCCTTATCAAAGGCCTAAAGTTTAACTTGTTGAGTGTTTCTAAACTGTATGATAAAGGTAGAAGAGTTACATTTGACTCAGTTGGATGTTCAATGATTGATATTAAGACTAATTTGATGATTTTCTATGCTCCTAGAATCAATAATGTGTATATGATTGATTTATCCCCTAGATCAAGCAATGTCTTCTTGGTTTCTAAACATGAAATTTCTTGGTTATGGCACAATAGACTTGGTCATATTCATATGAAGAATTTGTCAAAGCTAGTAAATAAGGAGCTAGTCAATGGTCTTCCTTCCATTGGTTTTGAGAAGGATAAGCTATGCTCGCAATCAATATGGAAAGTAGTTTCAGAAATCATTTAAATATCTAAATGAAATCTCTTCGAAACATCCACTAAAGCTCTTACATAAATATCTCTTTGGCCCAATTCAACCATCAAGCTTGGATGGTAGAAGAATCACTCTTGTAGTTATAGAAATGTCACTCAATTCACTTAGGTAGCTTTGTTGACCAATAAGGATGAAATTTTCGAGTTATTTTCTACTTTATCCAATCAGATTATGAATGAACAAGGATGGAGAATCATTAAGATAAAAAATGGCCATGTAAGAGAGTTTGAAAATATATTATTTGAAGAATTTTGTTTAAGGCATAAAATTGATCTTAATTTCTCAACTCCTTACACACCGCAGAAGAATGGAGTTATAGAAAGGTAGAACATAAGTATTTTTAAGATAGCTAGATTGATGATGAGTGACAACAACCTACCAAATTACTTTAAGGAAGAATCTTTTAACACAACCTATTATATTCTTATAATAGAGTATTAATTCATCCTCTTTTTTATAAAACACCTTTGGAAAGGGTACAAGCCAAAAGTTCGGCATCTTAGATCCTTTAGATGCAAGTTTTATATTCTTAAAACTAAGAAGAAGCTAGCCAAATT
Source organism: Euphorbia schlechtendalii (assembly GCA_949673415.1). Lineage (NCBI taxonomy): Eukaryota > Viridiplantae > Streptophyta > Magnoliopsida > Malpighiales > Euphorbiaceae > Euphorbia > Euphorbia schlechtendalii. The sequence goes on along the minus strand of CATIWQ010126920.1, from coordinate 29,955 downwards.
AAAACCAAAGGTTGATGAAAGAATCTTTATGGGTTACTCAACAACTAGTAAAGCATATAGAGTCTATGTAAAGATGATTAAACTTCTTAAAAATCTATGCATGTAGATTTTGATGAAGGTTAACCTGAAGAAAGACACAGATCAAGAGATGAAGATGATGAGGATGCTGTAGTAATCAACATGCATTAGATTACAAACTCAGCACTAGTAGAGAGTCAGAACGTAGTTGAAGTAGTTGTTGACCAAGATTAATCTATCAATTTTGATGAATTTGATCAACCTAAGCAGAAATAGATGTTTGAGATTTAACAACCTCAACCAAAATCTTCCAAGTGAAGTTAGATTCTTGAAGAATCATCCAACTAGCATGATTATTGATACTATTCAAAATCCAGTTAGAACATGTGGCTAAATCAACAATATGATGAGTCATCCAGCCTTTTTATCCCTTTTGGAACCCAATAAATTTGAAGATGTTAAATCCGATGACAATTGGATGATAGAAGTGCAAGAGGAGCTAGTCCAATTCAGAAGAATGAAGTTTGGGTTTTAATTCCTAAACTTAGCAGGAAGTTAATCATCGGTACTAAATGGTTGTTCAAGAACAAGCTTGATGAATCTGGCAATGTTGTTCACAATAAAGCTAGATTAGTTACTCAAGGCTAAAATCAACAAGAAGAAATTTATATGGTGAAATATTCGCACCAATAGCCCATCTTAAAGTTAATAAAATTCTCTGTACTTTTGCATCTCATATGAATTTCAAGTTACTTCAAATGGATAGTAAAAGTGCATTTCTGAATGGCCCTATTCAAGAAGAAGTTTATGTGTGCCAACCCTCTGGTTTTTGAAGATCCAAAGTTTCTATGTTAATAAGTTGAAGAAATCTTTTTATGGTCTAAAGCATGTGCCTTGTGCTTGGTATGAAAGATTGATAAACTTTTTACTCAACAAAGGTTATGTTAGAGGGAAAGCAAATGCAACACTATTTATTAAGTGCAATAAGAATGATGTGTTTCTAGTCCAAATATATATTGATGATATCGTATTTAGAGCAACTAATGAAGGTTCATGCAAGGATTTTAGCAAGAAGATGAAGAGTAAGTTTGAAATGTTAAATGATGGGAGAGTTGAATTTCTTTCTTAGATTGCAAATCAAGTAGAGTGAAGATGGAACCTTTATCAACCAATCATATTATATCAAGGAAGTGCTGTAGAAGTTTGACATGGACAAGTAATAAAAGCATCTCAACACCTATGGTCACAAACACTATTCTAAGTAAATATAAAAATGGTAAATGAGTAGACAGTAAACTCTGCAGAGGTATTATTTGATCCTTACATTATTTAACTACAAGTATGCATGATATTTAATACTTATCACTCGTTTGGTTTGCGGAATGGAATAGAATAGAATAGAATTGAAAATGAATGGGAACGATGACAAATGTGGTAGAGTTTTTATTTCGACATTAACATCGAAGGGAATAGCTATTCCTAGTTACTATAAGAATCTTAGAATAGTTATTCCTTCATTTCAAAGAGAAATAGCTATTCCACAATACTTATTGTAATTAGGAATAGCTACTCCTTCTAATGTCAACATTGAGACAAAAACTCTACTACATTTGTCATCATTCTCATTCATTTTCTATTCTATTCTATTCTATTCCATTCCATTCCGCCAACCAAATGACTCCTTAGTATATTATTTTTCTCGTTATAAAGATGAAATCAAAGAATCTCACTTAATTATTGTTAAGAGGATTATCCAGTACTTGCAAAGCTCTATTGATGCTGGTTTATGGTATCCCAGTAATGCTGATTTTTCACTTAAAGGATATACCAATGCTAACTATGGATGAGATAAGCTTGAAAGAATCACCTCTTATCACATGGTACAATAAGAAGTTAACTTCAGTAGCTCGTAGTATAATTAAAGCTGAGTATATGGTTGTTGGAAGTTGTGTAACACAATTTCTCTAAATTAAGAAATAATTCGAAGATCATAGTATAAAGTCTAAATTCATCGATGTTATGTGTGATAACAAGAGCGCAATTTACTTATCCAAAAATATAATTTAATACAGCATGATGAAGGATGTCAATATTGAACATCACTTTATGAAGGATCATGTGCTAAAAGAAGATATTAAATTAATCTATGTTCCCATTGAAAAATAGTTAGTAGATATTTTCACCAAACCTCTTGCAAAGGATTAATTCAACATTGAGGTAGTTGATTGGAATGATAAATTCTATTTAGCACCTAAGGCAAAATCAAGTCTTTCATACTAAACAAAAAGTCTAGCTAAGTTAAATAAACAAGGTAATACATATTTTACTTAGTTACTTATTTTGTTATGTAAAAATGCCATCATTTTTATGTTGCATGGTTACATTTATATTTAATATAAAATATAATTGTCTACTTTAGCACATTTCATATTCAAGTTTAAACCCCATAGTTAACACCTTTATAGTAAGGCAGTTGAAACTTGGTACTAACCTCACCGTTGCTTTTAATCATGCATTATAAGTACAACAAGTAACAAAGAGAAGGCGAAGACTATAAGAGAAAATTTTGCAGAATAAGAGAGTTACGTGTGCCTTTTGAATCCCAATTATTTCTCTCTAAGAACCTTGAAATCCCCAAATTTCTTTCACTTTCAATAAATGGCTACTAAACAATTCAACAACAACTCTTATACATTTATCACACATGAAGATGGAAGAATCTTCCTCCAAAGATCAATAACTATAGCTGTTCTTTTGGAAGCTGTTAACAAGGAAGAAATGATACCAAAGAAGGTAACAACATTGGTTCCACTTCTCTAGAATAGAGGAGAGATAAAGGTGGGGAATTAATCCTCCATAAATGTGGCTAAAGGTGTCACCGATGATGATTTTAAGGAAGTGGATGAAGTAATAATGCTTTAGAACACTATTTGACCTTGGAAGGCCATCTATCCCATCTATGATGAAGTAATTCTATTATTGTATGTATACCAATAAGGGTGCATCAAACGTGTTATTTTCCTCTGTTGACAAGAGGCAAATCGTTGTAACCCCAAAGTTGATAGTAGATTGTTAGGAATGAAGTTAAAAGGGATAAAAATGAGAAAAGGGGAAGAAGAAGATTTGGTTATAATCCTTGAATAATTTGATCTCCCTAAAGACTATGTAAGTAGAGAGATTTGAACTAGTTCTTTATCGTAGAAATGGAAGGTTGTACACAAGCTGATTATAAAGGCTTTGACACCTAAGACTAGATCTCTTTCCAATTGCTCAAAGTTTGAGAGGCACCTGATCTACCAAATAGTTGAAGGGGAGCACTGAATTGGCCAATGTTGATAGTCAACTACATGTAGAAGGTATCAACCATTTGTCTTATGAGAGTCTTAATTCCTAGATTATATCTGCAAATGGATTAGACTTGAAGGAGCTGGAGAAGAAGCATGATCTAGTTCGCACACTATTCTTTGGAATTAGGGATTTCATGAAGCTAAAGTATACTTAATAAACCTTTCCATATAAGAAGGTCAGTGAAGGGAAGAAGAAGAAGGTTGTGTTTGGCTCAGCCATCATAATTCATGATGATTTTCTTAGAGAAGATGAAGATCATGAATTTGAGGAAATGTTAGGGATGGCTATATTAGGTGGAGGAGAATATAATTTTATATGATTATGTTTATTTCCTATTGGCCAAATCATAACCCTCAAGAAGAAAGCTAGAGATGAGAGCTTAGTAGAGACAGATATGCAAGAAGATAAAACCTGTAGAGAAATTACAATTCAAGAAAAGGGAGGTTAGAAGAGTGAAGTTGAGGCTACTTTGAAGAAGCAAAAGGTTAGTTGAGGACCTTGAGAAGGGTCAGGTTAAGGATGTAGAAGACGAGCATCAAGAAGTGCTGAAATTTGCAAAGAGGAAATAAATCTCTAAAAGAAAAAGAATTGTTTAAGAGGAGAATGTAGCAAAAGAGGCTATAGTTGATGAGGTTACTAAAAATTCCTCAAAACAACTTGAAAATTTGACCAAGGAAGTAGAGGATGCAAAGGCAATCATAATAGCAGAAAACAAAGAGAAAGCTGTTGAAGAAGCTAGTGTATCTCAACTCGTTGAGTTACCTAAAGAAAATCCACCAGAGACTATTCAGGATTAACAACATCAATCCACTATTCCTTCTCCACCTCCATCAGCTTTACAAATAAATACTCCACATTTCGCCAATTTTTTATATTTCTACTCCTACCTCTTCTCCACCATCAAATAACCAAACCAATAATGAACTTGAAGCTCAATCCTAAACAACCACTGGTAACCTAACTACCTCTTCTCCCATATAAAATATCCCTTCTTCATCATTACAACCATCTACAAATGTAAATACACCTCCACCGGCATCCACTTCACCAAATCCTAACCCTTCTCCCACTATACAAAATAACAAAACCTCTATAAAAAAACTATTTAAATACCTCCTTCCACTTCTTCTCGATCACTCATCCTTACCCTAGGTAATCTAAGGATAATAGGTGAGAAAGAGGCTCATCTAGTCCCTTTGTTAAGAACTTCACTCAGCAAAACCTCAACACTATGAATACACATAATAAGAGGATGTAACGATGCAAGAGGAAAATTTTATATGTAAATAATTACAAACAACATCTTATCTAGTTGAAGAGCTCAGTTCAGACTTTGAAACTAAATAAAATGAGGAAGCAATGAAGTAGAATTTATGAGAGATTGCCAAAAAGCATTATAGATCTCTTAAAATTGATGTTGAGCTTAATGTTGCCATAGCTAAGGCTTTGGTAGTTGAAGAATTTATGAAAAGGGAAACCAAGCCTCATCACCAAATTCGTTTATTTGATGAATTAACTCTACCCAATGACATCATGTTCTTTAAAGAGTTTAACAAAATTCAAAGTAGTTTGCTATTGATATGAAATCATCTATCAAGCTTGTTAGTCATGTATGCCCTAGAGGCAATTAGGGCGATATGTCTTTATTATTCAATAATGTACAAACAGTTTTGGATTATTATTTTATCAATAAGAGAGCACCTTTGTTATATATCGATGATCTTTTTAATTATGTAACTCGTTGGTATAATATATGTGTTATTATGTATGTATGTATGTATGTATATATATTCATTGATATAATGAGATAAAGTGTGTGAATCTTTCATAGCGTGAAAGTTAAGGATATAGTGGGAGCTATGTGGAGTGAGAAATGCACACATGTGTAATTATGAAAAATCTAAATATCCATAGTCATAGTTTTATTGAGATTGAATATCAATGAAGTAGACAAACTAGCATGTGTAGGCTTACTCCTTGTATTGAATCCAAGCGGACGATCTCACAAGCTAAAGGTGGTACGTTGAGTACATGAATGTATTCAAGCAATACATTGGAGTTCTTTGTAACATAGACACTCAGAAATAACTATGTCCATGTATTAGGGTCATGTCTTATTGCAATTGCAGTATGAGTATCCTCAAAATTGAGATATTGGTTACCTTGTCGGAAGTTACTATACTTTGGGTCATACTTATACATACCCTGGTGATCAAGATGATACATGTGATTATGAGTATAGTGATGATCATTCGTTGGTAAGTTGAGTAGGAAAAAAGGATCCATCTCTCTTGATATAGTGATATAATAAGAGTTGTACCTTAAGGCCTCTTGTTGAAGTGACACACTCATAAACCTAAGTATGAGATTGATAGTTTTGGTTTCTAGTCAATCTCAATACATAAAGGCGAGTGGTGTTCTTCGTGAACAAGTATAATTTTAGGATAGCTACGGCTATTACATGAGTTAACACTTCATCCGAGCTCAATAAAGTCGATGGTACTTAACATGATGGAAGGATTTTATTACACTAGTTACTGCAGATTCGGATCAAGTCACAAGCACTTGACATTTCGAGTATCAGGGATCATACACCTTTGCTAGAAAGCCTATTTTATCATCGAGATTTATCAGTTTCCATATCGGTGTGGAACGTTGAGCCTAAAGGTTCCCGGATGGGAAACCAAGTTTAAATCAACCTCTAGCGGCTCTATACTTTGGGATCCTACAAGGCCACACATATGGGACCTTCACCAAACTAAATAAACAACTTATAGATGGGGTCTATACCAAGAATAAAAAGGGAGAGTCAAGTTCTTTTGGATGGACCAATAAATGGTCGGACCAAATAAACAGGTTAAAGGAGGGATTGGGGAAAAATATATAAAGTGTTTCGAGCAGGGGAATTTTTCCCATTGCAAGTAGACCTCGTGAACACAGATTGTTCATGGGAAGGGGCCTGCATGGAAGCCTCGTAAGCACTAAAGGAGTGCTTGTGGGCCGCCGGTATGCGTTAGCGTAAGCTAGCGCATGCTGATTTCCTGCAGGCCCACTAACATAACCTATAAGCGAGCTTGTGAGAGAACCCATGAGGCTCAGCTTGCTAGACAAGGTAAGCCCATGTGGGCTTGCCTTATGGACTGCACAAAGCCCGCATACTCGTAATGTGCGGGTAGGTTGGTCTACGGAACTTGGAGCTCCTCGTGGTTAACTTGCGTGTGGGATGGAAATCTTCCCCATCCCATAATTCTAATCAGGGAAATCTTCCCCATCCCATAACTCTAAGTACTTGGAGAAAGTTGTTCCATTATAGTTGTTCTGAAGACTATCTTAGAGTCTAAAGAGGAGATTTTGAAGGGAATTGAAGGTACGTCTTTAAAAGATGTCAAACAAGCTATTATCAAGGAAGGTGAACTTAGTCTTCATTCCAAGATCAATACCTTGCACAACAATCTCGAAGCCTTGTACATGACATATGCTAAGGATTCTAAGGACATTGAATACTCAACTCACTTTATTCATCATCTAAGTCCAAAGATTAATGTCATCTTAGAGTTTCTAAGAGAAAAGGTGGTTGAGTCAGATTCATTTAACATTCTTCATGTCACCCATCAATGGGCCTCTCATTATTGTACAAATAGCATGTTAAGTACAAGAGCATCAATGCTATTTCTTCAAGAGATGAATGCACAAGGATATCTTTCTAATCCAGGAAGACTTCAACTTAGAGATAAATCCAATTATTTCGGGTCTTACGAATCTTTTCAAATTTCCCTAGCTAAAGTTAATAATGGTTTTAATACCATTATGAAGGAAGTAATGGAAAAGGAGGAGAAGCAGAAGAAATCCTTGGCTAAAGCACAAAAATCCTTCCACCTCAACCTCCTCCTCCTCCTCCTCACCCGGTTAATCAATTAAAGCATATTCGAAAGTAGCTAATGGTTGCTCCATCTAAAACCATTGATCAAACTGAGTTGGCAAGAAGATGGAAAATCCAAAGAGATATCGAGATTCATGATTGTCAAAATAGATAGGATTTTTTTCCATTACTTGTAATCCATGCTTTCTAGTATAGATGAAAATTTAGGTTTTCTATGTACTTGTACTAGTTTATCCATCAAATTAAATTCTCTTCAACTTGATATTAGCTGCAATACACACACACACACACACACACAGAGACACACACACACACACATACATACATATTTACTAAAGAAGAAGAACAAGATCACTGACTAAGGAAGAAATCACTCAATATAAGGGAGTTCACTTAATCAAAACATAGTTTATTAGGCATGGGGGAGTCTTGTCTCTATCTAGGTAACTTGTTTCTCTTTTTTATTATTGAAATAATGCTTGATATTGAATGGTTTGCCATCGCTAAAAATTGGGAGAGATTGTTGAATCCAACTTAAGATTCACTTGGCATTCTTGAGTTAAAATTTTGTGAGGATGTTAAACACTAAGGAAAGTGGAACAGAGATGGCCATGTAGCAATTCACGCTTATCTCTATTCGAGATTAAAGTTTTGAGATATTTTCAATAAGGGTTTAATCTCGTATATTAATGGTTACAAATATGTGTCATAATGGATTCAAAACTGTCTTAAACAAGAAGAATTATGAAGACTTGAAGAAAAGATAAATTGAGAATTAAACAAGATAAAGGACAAGTTTTCGACAACTACTTCATTCCTTTTCTAATAAAAAGAGCTCAAAGGCTACAATTCAAAGTTGGTGAATATATATGGAATTTCCTAAGTGCTAAAACTTTGTTAAGTTATACTCAATAATTGAAAAATCCCAAATCGCAATAGCTAGAACAAGAAATCATCCATTCTAGTTCAAGCGTTGGGAAATAGTTAGATCACTAAAATTTTATTCAATTATATTTGTAAGAAGAACCAACAAATCTATAAGTTGATTTCTTTAAATCTCTTTCAGAAAAACTGTGAGTGACCATAAGATTGAAAAGGTTACTCAAGTCAAACTAGAGTGTTATAGCTTGAAAGGTACTTGCTATAATTACCCTTGTGAGGGTTTCTCCACCTAGTTTAAGGAGTTGGAATATAGAGGATCAAAAATCAAGAAATGTACCTACGGACTAGAGGTAGGAAGAGTATGAACTAGTATAAAATCACTGCAAGTAAAATTCTATAACTCTATCTTTCATTTACTCAGTTGTCATTTTTCTCAGCACGCAACATATTTTTTTGTGTTTATTAACTAAGTGTTCATTTTAGTCAAGCCTAGCTGAGTTTTCTTGACTAAGCATAGCTGTGATTTATTGAGACTTAGCTCAGTTTATTTGTTTGTTTAGATTCTTGCTCAACAACCCACTCATTCATCTAAACAAACCAAGATCACTTAGTGATAATCTTAAAAGAGCTTAAAAATCAATTTCGCAACTACGTCATACACTCTCCTCTGACTTAGTTCATTGTAGAAAACGAGACCAACAATACCCAAGAGAAAACACATGAGAACTTATGCCCGAATTGGAAAATATTATACCATCATGGTCTGTGGCAAGGGGTGGGGCTGGTTTGAAGCCCCACCTCAATTGTCTAAGATTCTATGTATAGGTAGTCGCTATATTCTTTTAGCCCCATCCTCCATTAATGAAATTATGCAAAGCTTCAGGTATGGGATAAATTTAGAAAGGATAGAATAAAAGATAATATATTTTAAAGGATATTAATAAAAAAATTAGAAAAAGATTTATGTTTAAGTTGGGGTGTATTCAATTTTATTTCTTTCATATGAATCATTTATTTATTTCTGATTACAATATCTTAAAAAATTGGATAATAAACACCTATTTTTTCTTATATTTCTTTCTTTTTCAATTATTTATTCATTCATCAGTCTATAATAAAAGTAAAATACTATTAAACTCAGAAGGCTATAAAATCCATATTTAGGTGTGTGATCCGACTTAGATATGGATGTAGTTGGGGGAAAAACTTTAGTGAACCAGATGGGCAGCCAAAAACTTATATAATTTTAATTGAGATTTTTTCTAAACAAATTGCACAATATTTGTTATTATCGGATTAATTTTCTTATTGGTAATAATATATGGTCATCAACCGAAGTGCGTATATGTGGTGTTCTGGGCTTTCGCGAGTAAGTTCAACAATAACCAATGACGACTGATACATTCACGTACACTAGAGGTAGACATATGCTAATGATTCATTGCAATCGAAATGACATTCAAAAGAAAAAACAACATAAAAGTGATTTTCGAAAACATGGTAAAATAAGCAGGCTTATAGCCATGGATCTCTTTTTTAACATGTACTTATTAGGTAAAAGTTGTGGCCTATGAGAAAATTGAGGAAGTACTTGTTCTCAATTCAAACTGTGTAGTCTAAAATGAGCAAATTTTACTAACATGGCTAATTACATGGCAATTACGTTTAAAGTGGTCAAACTTTCCAATTTTCACAACATTGCCGATAGAAATAAGGGATAACTTGGAACGAATCCGAAGTCGTGAAACACTTTCAAATTGAAACTTATTTGACGATTCTACCAAATATTTCAATAAGATAAAATCAGATTTTTTACGAGTACTTAGAATGAGAATTTATTGTGAAAAGATGAAAAATGAACCGTCTATTTTTTTCTCAATTCCAGGTTTTCATAGCAGAAAAACTATGCCAAAATACATGTCTTTTTGAGAAATGTCAGGTTCCAAAAATACATGACTTTTCAGAGAAAATAACAGGTTTTTAGTCTAAACAACATGACTTATCGATGAAATAGCCGAAAAAATTTCTATTTGAGCTAGCCGACCCCAACCGGAGGTGTTTCCCCTTAGACCCCGTCGGGGGCTGCCACCCCTAGACCCGCAGCAGGGGGCATTGCCCGCAGACCATCGGTATTGTAATAGAACCCGAATAAGCATGCAATATGTACTCTCCCAACCTGTTCGATGAAATATTACAATTGCATTGGTCAATTTGTTGATCCAATTACACTGAAATACTAAAAAGCCCCCTCCCCCATTTCAGTGTAATCCTTGATTAACTAAACAACATCACAACAAATAACAAACTCATGCATAAATGAAATATCGTGACGATTGCATTTCAATTTAGTAAATTACACTTTCTAAATATTAAAATACAAAAGGTGTCATTTTGGATTGAAACTTTGTTATTCATCATGAATACATGAGGATAATATACACATAAGTCAACATTCTAAAAAGTCTTATATAACAATATCTTTTACTAGCCTTGTGTTCTATAAGCATATCAAAGACAATTTCTAACTTCTTGAAGTGGCTAAACTTCATGCTCATATATGTGTTCTTTTTGTCTTGCACCTGCATATGCAATTTTTCAAAAAAGCTATTAAAAACCTCCTTAATTATCTTGCAGGTCTAAACACACACCTTGGGATGTTATTTTATTATGTTCCAACCTTTAGATGTTAATATTTTCTCGTTGAATTTAGTACCTAATGTCATATTAGGTGGGAATTGGGTATCTCAACATGAAAGATTTTAGATGGACTTTAATCTCATCCCCATAACTGACTTGTGCACAGAATCTCTTCTTAACCCTTTAGTTAGATGATCGTCTAAATTATGCTCAATTTTTACAAACTCTAATGATATGACACCATGCATGATTCATTCCCGAATCATGCTATGTCTAACCCCTAAATGTCTAGACCTAACTTTGTACACTTGTCTATATGCATTGGCAAATGGCTTCACTAGCACATCTAATGGATATAGGCGATATTGGTTTAGTCCACAATGGAATTTCATAATTTAGATCTTTTAGCCATTTAGCTTCTTTTTCAGCGGTTGCTAATGCTACAAACTCAAATTCCATTGTTGAGTCAGTGATACAAGTTTATTTCTCTGACGCCCAAGCGATAGCACCTCCTCTATGAAGGAATACCCACCCATTTGTGGAAGAATGATCTTCCTCATTAGAAATATAACTCAACCTTCTAAAACTAAAAGAAATCCCATATAAGTCAAACCATAATTCTTGGTTTCTAATAAGTATTTGAATACTCGTCTTAAACTTTGCCAATCATGCGAACTAGGATTACTAGTATACTTACTAAGTTTTCCAACAACATAAGATATATCTGGCCTAGTGCTAATTATGGCATACATAAGGCTACCAATAGCTTTTGAGTCTTCAAGTTAAGATATTGCAAAACCTTTATTAACTGGAGAGCAATCCTTGAGTTTAAATCTATTCAAAATCTTCTCAATATAATCATATTGAGAAATTGAAATCATATTGTTCTTTCTCTTCATTCTTATACCAAGAATCACCTCAGCCTCTTCCAAATCCTTTATCTCAAAACTAGATGATAAAAATTTCTTGGTTTTATCAACTTTAATATGGTTGGCACCAAAGATCAACATATCATCCACATATAAACAAATCATAGCTCCTTTACTAAAAGCGTCAAACTTGTTATATACACATTTGTCTGCTTAGTTAATACGAAAACCATTAAACATAGCCACATCATCAAATTTTTGATGCCATGCTTTTGGTGCTTGTTTTAGTCTATATAACGATTTCTTCATCTTTCATACCTTATTTTCAAAACTTGATATAAAAAACCCTTCTATTTTCTTCATATAAATCTCCTATCCAATTCTCCATTCAGGATTGTAGTTTTTACATCCATTTGATGAATTACAAGGTTGTGTATAGCTGCAAGTGCTAACAACAACCTAATAGTAGATGTCCTTACAACATGAGCACAAGTATCAAAGAATTCAATTCCTTCTTTTAGCTTAAAGCCTTGGATAGCCAATCTAGCTTTATACTTATCTATGGTACCATCCACTCTTACTTTCATTTTAAAAATCCATCTATTTCATAAAGCTTTACAAACAGATGGTATATTAATCACATCCCATGTATTATTATGCATATTAGACTCCATTTCATCCTTGCCTTTCTAGAATGCAACATCTCTTGAAGCCATAGCTTCATTAAACGTTCTCAGATCCTCTTCAACAATAAAACAATATTGATACTAATATTCAACATCAAACCTTGACCCTTCAACTAAATAAAGGTGAAAGTCATCTCCAAAAGATTTGGCTTTTCTAGCTCTAGTACTTTTCTTAGATGTAAATGGTTCAGGTAAAGAAATATTTCCACCGGGTATATCTTCTGATTAAACTGTGTTTCCATTGAATGAATTCCAAATCATGTCTCTTGGCCTAGGTATAAAAGTAAATCTATCTTCATCAAAATTAGCATCTCTTGACTCTATAACTTTGTTCATAGATACATAGTCATTAGATTATATTGCATAGAACCAATATGCATGGAAATGTTCTGAATACCCTATGAAGATAAAATCTATGCCTCTTTGACCCAAGTTTATCTTTTTCGATTCAATGAGTCTTACAACTGCTCTACAACCCTAGAATCTCAGAAAACTCAACTTTGGTGGCTTTTTATACCATTGTTCATAGGCAGTAACTTTATTCCTTTTATTAGGAATTGTATTTAATAAATAATATGTCCTTAACATAGCCTAACCCCAAAAACCTAAACTCAAGCTTGAATAGGATTGCATGGAATTAATCATTTCTTCCAAAGTTTTATTCTTCCTTTCGGCCACACCATTTTATTGTGGTTTATAAGGAGCTATGGTTTGATGTATTATTCTAATAGATTGAAAATATATTGAAAGAGTAGCATGAAATGCACACAAATCACTATGTTTTAAATCCAATACATTAGTCACCATGTCAATATTCTTAAAAGGTTTTCAAGTTATTTTCGTTAACATGCAAGTTTTTCATTTCTCATGATTTATATCAATAGCAGGTATAAGGCACATCTTAGACATATCTTTTAACTTTTTATAATGTACATGTCCTATTCTAGCATGTCACTAAATAAATTTATTCAATTAATTGCTAGTACTAGAAGAAATCATATTCATATAAGAAGATTGATCACCAAAAGAAGCATTAATATCTAACATAGACATACCATGACATAAATAACAAAGCCAACAAAAGTACCATGTTTTGACAAGATATACTTGTTACTTTCATACACTTGTTTGTATCCACAATTATTTAATATAACACCAGATAAAAGATTCTTTCTAATCCTAGGAACATACAAAACATTATTCAAATATATACATTCCTAGATGTAAAAACAAGATTAACGTTTCCTAGTCCTTTGATTGGTTCAGTTGCAATGTTTCCCATCTTTAACATTGATCCATCTTCGATTGGTTGTCATCGAAGATCCTTACATACATGACTTGTTGCTCTCGAATCAATCCACCATGCAACATCATCATCCTTCACATAAAATGCCTCAGATGTTAAAGACACACAATTTAATCTAGAATTATAATTTTGCATTAAAATTTGACCTTGTTGCTTTTTCATGATCCTTTGATCCATTTGAACCAAATTGTTATTGCCTTTCCCAACTTGATAATCTTTCTTGAAATGATCGGGTTCGCCACACTTCCAACATGCCAACTTAGGTTTCTTGTTGGAAAAATTTCGTAATTTCTTTTAAACTTGTATTTGTACCCTTTGTCTCTTTTAGATTCTTAGAGAAAACACCCTCTTCAACCATATTCATAGAAATATTACCAACTTATTTTTTACCTTTAGGATTATTGTCAATCTCTTGAGCCCTTAAAGACTCTTCTATCCTAAAATGACTTCTAAGTTGAACCAGAGTTAACTCTTTTGTATTATGTTTTAGAGTATGTTTAAAATCTTTCCACGAGGATGTTAGTTTGTCTATGATACTGGAAACCAAAATGGATTCATCCATCTTCATGTCATGTTGAACAAATTGACGCAAAATCCTTAATAATTCATTATATTATTCCATGAGTTGTCTAGTATCAACCATTATATAGTTAATAAAATTACTAACTAGAAACTTCTTACTAGAAGCATCTTCTATCATGTACTTTGATTCTAGAGAATCTCATAGTTCTTTTGTGAACTCAATGTTTTGGTGTACATAAAAAAGGGAATCATACATACCGTTCAAGATGTAACCATCACAGCTGTAGTCATCATTCTCCCATTTTCCGCGATTCCTAGTCTGTTCCACTGACTCATCTTCAACAAATCATGGCATGGGAGTACTCAAAACATATACAACTTTCAGTGTAGTCAATAAAAATTGCATTTTCTTTTGTCATCTTCAAAAATCATGACCCTCAAACTTGTCCAGTTTTGCAAACTTGCTTGTCATTTCCTTCATAGATTCTCTGTTAGACATTTTCAAAGAATAAGTTTTTATTATTGTTAGAAATAGGGGATTACTCGGATGAATTTGAAATCATGAAAAACTTTCAGATTGAAACTTATTTGACGGTTCTACCAAATATTTCAATAAGATATAATCAGGTTTTTGATAAGTACTTAGAATGAGAATTTGTTGTGACAAGATGAAAATTAAACCATATGTTTTTTCCCAACGCTAGATTTTTATAGTAGAATAACCATGCAAAAATACATGTCTTTACAGGAAATGTCAGGTTCTGAAAATACATGACTTTTCAAAAAAACATTACAGGTATTTTGTTCAAACAACATGACTTGTCGGGGTAATAGTAAAAAAATTTAATGTTCGAGCTAACCGACCCTAGCCAAGGGCGTTGCCCCTTAGACCCTACTAGGGACGCTACCTCTTGGACCCAGCCAGGGGCTACCGCCCCTAGACCCCGCTGCCCCCAGACCCCTGGTTACGTAATAGAACCTGAATAAGCATGCACTCCTTACTCTCCTAACTTGTTCGATGAAATATTACGATTGCATTGTTTATCCAGTTACTCTAAAATACTATAACAATTGTGCCAAGTGAAAAACCTATAAATTGATTTTTAATTGAAAATGTAACCTATTAATTGGGTGAAGCCATTTTAATGTATAGGGCGCTAAAGTTGTATAATCCAAAGTATGGAAACCATAATTGTAGTTTCCCCTTCTAGCGGCATAGGCTATATCACATCTCCCAAATGACATCGTAATATTGTCGGTGTTGGCAATGCTGTTGACGACTGCTCGGATGAATACTCACTTGTTGAGGAAGAGAGGCAACTCTACTCTACGAGAAATTAAATACTGCATTGAATGCAGAGGTCAGCAATATCTACTCTGCAATTTCTTTTATTGATTTTCATGAATCTTCAGGTTTCAGACATTTTATATTCTTGTAATTTGTTTGATCTTCTATATAATGAAAGAAAATTAAAACTCTAGAGAAAAATTTATCAATTACACGAAAGAGTTGAGAAAATGAAAATGTGAAGAAATTGCTCGCTCTAATTACAGCTGCCAAACTTACCAATTTCTTAAATAGTTGGATTTTTGTACTAATTTGTTATCCTTAACATCCTAGTTTGGGAATTAAGGCTGTGGAAAAGGATGAATCTATTTTTCAATATAAATTTGAAGGAAAACAAAAGTGAATATATTGATCTTTCATATGGGGCGAAATACAATTTTTTAGTAATTCTATATTGTTTTTGAAAAAATGTGGGGTTTAAGGAACAAACATCCTAACATGTGGCTTCACTGCTTCCTATGAGTATATTCTATACTGAAAAAATGAATTAAACTTCTCAATTATCGTGAACTTAAATGCATTTTAATGTGTTTGTTAAGTTGTAAGCACAATGGGGAAGAAATAATTTGTGATACAACATACAAGCACCAAAATCACTAAATATTGGTAAATGCATCATATTCATCAATCAACTAAAACTTTTATCTCACACTGGGTAGATTCAGCTATATGAATATTTTAGCGACATAACATTCTATTACGTGTCAAATTCTCATCCATATCTAAAAACACATATTTTATATTAGTTTATCTCCAAGTAATCTAGGTGTTATTTGTGAAAGAGTGACTTTACATTTGCTATCATGTCTTCACCTAGTAGTTAAACTGAAAATGTGACTTTTGCATTTAATACATTATTTCTCATTTCAACTAGAGCTCTCAGAGATCGAAAGTTTGATCCTTCGAATCCTTCAACCTTAGCCACACCCGGGTCGGAATTGGGTAAACAACTATCTCACAATTTTATTAAGGTCAAATGCATCATTGGCTCACTCACCTTTGCCACTTCCACCTATTGCCTCCTTGATCTTTAGAAAACACCTTGTTGCTCCCTCACTTTTGAAAAAGGACATTGTAGTTCCCTCAACTTTCAAAATGTATACCACTTTGCTCCTTGAAAGCTACATGTCATCTTTTGATTACAGAGAATAAGTTAGGAAAAATTGTATGTTTGAAAAGTCATATGAACTGGAAGTTGATAAGTGGCATTCAATGAGCTACAAGGTCCTATTTTAAATAATGAGAGAGCTACGAGGTCATTTCCAAAAATCAAGAAGGTAGTAAGTGAAAATGACAAAGATGTGGGAGCCAACGATGCATTTAGCAAATTAAAATAATACTTGAACAACTAAAACTCAAACTAAAAAAACAAAAGACAATGAAATCATATAAAATGATAAATGAAATTCAAAATTTCTTTTTTTATAAAGGTTATATAAAAGTAAAGATATAACCTACAAAAAAGTGGACTAATTCAACCAATCTTGCTTGCATGATGGAAAGAGCTACTGGTTTATCTCTCAATCGAATAAAAAATGGATATTTCTTGTTTATTACTCCCTCCCTTTTTTATTAACTGAAATTTTTGACAAGTTTATCAATACTAAGATCTTATCAATTAAACCAATAAAATTATTTATTTACCCCTAACTAATAATCATTAACCTCTCTCTTTTTAATAACTCAATTAATCCTAATTGGTTGTATTCCTCGTTCAATCAAACTTGTGTCTCTAATTAGGGAAATTATATAAAGAACTAGAATTTAATACACATTTCTCGCATGCAAGACATGTGTCTTAAATTGAATTAAAATAATATATAGTATTATCATTTAATAGTTTTTTGGGACACATGTCATGCATGCAGGAGATGGATATTAAATACCCGACTCTTTGTATAATTTCTCCTCTAATTAAGCCTACTAATTACTATTTGTCGTTTACAATAATAAATAATGGAATAGGCAAAAAAGGAAAACAATTTGAATTATTCGATTGGTAAAGGAAAACATCAGTTTTATTACAATTATGGAAAAACATCGGTTATTAGAAAAAGGGAGTATTAGACAACAGTTTATTCACAAACCTTGTAGTAATGTGAATAGTTTTAATTTCCCTATCTCATGGAAAACCTTTTTAACTTCGCTTAGCCATGTTTCCCTCTAGGATTATTTTAGTGATAGGTTATCACTTTATTAACAAACAGTAACAATATTACTCTAATTGCCTACCAAGGCTCGGGGTAAAGGAGGTCAAGTGAATGCAACTTCACCCTTGTGATGTCAGAGATGTTATTTCTCATTGACCTTAAAGTAGTGTTGCAACCATGAAATAAGTTCAGATAGATTAATAAATCATTTTTACTTTAGTCCTTTATAATCCAAAACTAAAAAAATGTTGATCCTTTTGCTCATCCAAATAATAAAACCCCACTTTATTAACATAATGATAAAAATGCATTTTCGTTTCTTCTCCAAAATCTATTTTTCCATTTTCATATACTTACCATATTTAAAAATTTCATAATCAAAGACAATCTTAAGTATCATGTGAACAAAGTGATTAGTTTGTATGTAGTCATGTAAAATTTGAATTTGTGTGCCACTATACATATTGATGTACTTTTATATCAAATTTTAAGTTTATTTATATGTTAGGAGAAACAATTGATGTATCAGTGAAAATACTATAGCTAGACAAAGTCAACCAATAGTGAAACAATGGACTTGACACATGAAGAAAATAAAAGCAATGGAAATGAAACTCCTTCGACAAAGCGAGTCACCACATGAATTATCATACATCACTTTTGATTCTTGCTTTGCTTTATCGGATACGTGACAAAATTCAAATCACTATCCTCAAAATTGTTCATTCTTTTTTTGTAAAACTTAATTACTTGTTTAAGCCTGTTTTTTTATATCTAAAAGTTGCATTACAATATAATCATTTAAAATGACAAACTTCAAAAAATTACATTGTGATATGAGAAATAATTCTTTGTAAAAGGAGTTCTGAGATTTTACACAATTAACAAATAAGGGATTTTTGGCTAATTCCGTTAAAAATTACTGACGTGATAAAAGACAAGTTTGGAAAACTCAAATTTTATCATCTCTTTCATTTCTTCAAACCAAATATCAAATTCATCAATATAAATCTACAAAAATAACAATGAAACTTAATTCATTCAACAATTAAACTTAAATGAAACCCTTTAACTTTCTTACACACATAAATCTTCAATTTTACTTTAGTTAATAGTTTTTGTTTGTTTATTTTTTTGTAATACAGAAATTTAAGAAAAGGAAAACAAAAAACAATGGGAAAAAAAAAAAAGATGTCCAGCAAGAGACTAGAAAAACCAGAATATCTCTTAGTTAATTGTTACATTTGGCCCGGGCAATACAAAATAAAAAATAGAACAAATCAGTTCATAATTTTCAGTTTTTATAATGACAGGTAAAGAAAGGGAATTGGAATGTCAAAGAGCTGCAACACGTCCGAAAACACAGGAATGTCACATAAAGAATAACAAACTAGAAGCAGAAATTCATCTTTCTATTAAAGAAATTCGGTTTGACTAAAAAGATAATTACAAACCCACTGCAAATTAATTGGGTGATATCAAATTCCAAAGAGCTGGTTATTTGCGATAAAATGAGAACAAACGTTACACAGACTTGGCCGGAGTTCCGGAGAAGTTTCTTCGATGCTCAATTTAGTTATCAGTGGAGGAGAAGAATAATGATGGATTGCAGTGGGTATGACTGTGTATCTGATTCTCTTGAGATGCGCACCTTATATAGGTTGTTGAGCTGAGGACGTGAAATAACTACCTTAGATGCTTTCCAAAGCAACGGGCATAGTGGGCCCTTTGATTGATTCAGGCCTTTTAGGTCATGGGTTGAAAGTGATGGATTGTTATCAGAGGTCCCCCCTAGCCGACCCTAGACTCTTTCAGGTCTAGCTTTGGAAGATCCCTCCTTATGCCACTCTCATGCTTTTGCCGATCCTGAGCTTTCCTAATTTGTTTTTTTAAAAAGACAACAAATGTTGCTTTTGTCAATTACCGAAGTCATTGGTTCCCAAAATAGTCCCCCCCAGCCTTGGTCGAGGTTTTACAAGCATCAGTTTATTGCTTTTATTACGACCGAGGTAATGAAATTTGTCTAACACGAGAGCGGAGAGGATTTTGTCCTTTTCTTAATTTTGAAAATAGCGGGTGACAAGCACGCGTGACTCCTCACCTTTTTACTCGCCTACACGTTTTTTGAATCGTCATTTTATAAGAAGTTGTGTATGATGATTAAGGCTCAACTTTCCACATCTTCTTGCTTATAAAATCCCATTTCATCCTTCTAATAAAATTTTCTTTGCTACCTTATTTTCCGACGAACACCATCTTCTCAACCTTTGCTTTGTTCTAATTACGCCCTCCTACTTTCGATTTAAGTAAATTTCGCCTCTCTTTTGAACTGTAATTTGTAACTTCGAGTTTAAATAATCCTTCTAGTATGTCGCCTCCAAACCCTCTCAAAAATCTTCTTGATTCACCAGCCAATCCCAGTCGTCCTTGTGTCCACTTATGTTTCCCCTCAAAAGGAATGATCTCCAATTTTAAGCCTTCCCAATAATTATTCAGTCTTGTTGTATATTGTTCCTTCTATGGATTCTTATTTAGATCTAAACCTAATAAACCTTGAAAACCTTCCCAAGTCCAAAGGGAAAACGAAAAAAGAAATAAGGCATGATGTTGATATAAGGGTTTGATCCCCTAATGGTGGAGGAGAGAATGATTCAAATAAATCCCATCATTTCTGATAAACTAGGGCTGCTAATTGTGCTTCCCAATGGCAACGAGAGAATAAACACACCACCTTACGAGATGTTTGCCATCTTTGAGATATAAGTAGAATGAGGCTTCCGTATTCCCTCATCTCCAGCCTTTTGCTCCATTTTACAAGAGCTTAATATTCCCTCATGGCAGGTCCACCCAATTCTTGGATAGAACTAGCTCTTTTCGACAAACTATGCATAGACCTAGGTCTTCACCTAGATGGAATGATCTTCCATCGCTTATACCATCTTGTAGCCTAGTCGCTAGGTTGCCTAGTGTATTGGCAAACTAGCTAACTTTTGATGCCGAAACTGATATTTGATAAGCTGGATTCGATGAAAGGCTTCAAAACCAGTGGTTTTGGGTAGGGAAAATCCAATGATGGCGAGGGGTCTCTTTACAATAAGGAATCATTCCCTTTCCCCATCCAATGGAACATTGACCCATCAAACCACAAAACTTAGTTAAGGGATGGGCGTCTTAACTTAAATCAATGTCGGACCATTTTCTACTTGAGCTAGCTTGATAAAACCCTTATTCATTGGAAAAAGGCTCAATTCTAATTTGGCCAACTTCTGCTCGTTATAAGCTAGATAACAAAATCTTGACAATTGTTAGAATTGCCCAAGGCCGGCCTCGTAAGTATTCTTATTTTTCTTATTGTCAATTTACTTCCCCTTTTCCTTGTGTAGGAATGGTTGACGAACCTGGTAATATGATAGCTTTTCTTAAAGATTTAATACAAACTCAACTTACGAATCCCCCTACTCTTGAAGCTCCATGGGTGGTCGAGGAAGTCATTCACAATCCTACTTAAAGTCCGGACTGATCCTCTCTCAGTTAACTGCTTATAGATGTGGATGAGATGCAAGAAGTTAGCCTCCATTCTGAGCATGTCTAAGTTGTAGATGTGCATTCTTCTGGTGAAAAAGAGAGAGACCATTCTGATCTTGCTAATAATGCTAAAAGTGCCGCTCCTTCTCCCTCTACCATTCCTTTCTTTAATAAATTCGGAGCGAGTGGTAGACTAGGATATGGATTTTCCTAAGGTTAGGAAGCGATCTAAATGATCTAAGAATTCCAAGAAGAGCTCCTCCTATGGGAGCAAGTCCCATGGTGATAAGAAGTCCCACAAGTGCCACCAATCCTCCCCCTCTAACGAGGAACCTACCTTAAAAAAATCCAAATTTCAAGAGGAGGAGGAGGAAGAGCTAGCCTCGATTGAGAGGTGACCTAGCAAGGAAGTCGATGAAGAACTTCCTTGCCCTGTCAAGGTAAATTGTGGCATTTTTTATTACTCATTCAATAACATGGATCAAACCTAATTTCCTTTCCTTTGTTCCTTTTTTGTAAGCGCTAGGTTGATGAATTTGAGATCGCGCTCGATCTTTCTCATGATGAAGTAATTGAAGACCTTTTCTCCTTTTTGGAGCTCCCTAGCAAGTCTATCCATTATGAGGGGAAAGACTCCCTATTCCGTATCTCAGGGGCATGTCTACTCCTCCGTTCGAGTATATCCCTTACCTTATTTTGCCCATTTCTTTTATTCTTATGTGTGATAATTTTGTATCCTTTAAAGAATTTGGTTAACTTGTTCTAACTTCTAATGTATGTGCATTGGAAGAATGCAGAAACCAGAGCTCTAACCTAAGTGAAAGAGGCATAGGCTGAGGATTTGGCCAAGCTTAAAGAGGTCATCGCCACAATGCAGGAGCAGTTGAAAGAACTTAAGCTTGTGGTCGAGGAGGAAAAAAAGGAAGTCGAGGTATTCACCAAACTTTCAATGGATTTGGTTACTATTTCTTCTCTCACCACTGAGCTTAAAGAACTCAAACTTTCCTCCTATATCGCTGTTGAAGAAATTACCAAAGCTAAATCCACTCATAAGGTCGATTTGAAGACCTCTCGCGATGAATCTGTGACCTTAGGGGCTGATTTAAAAAAGGTAAAGGATGATGTTGTCATCCTAAAAGCTCAACTTGATGAAGCTTATGCCAAGGCTAATAAAGCCTTGGTTTATTCTTAAAAAAAGTGCAAGGTGGATAAGCATCACTATCGCTGGGGTAAGAAGGTTATTCTCAGCAATTGGAATAAACACCGCATCACTTTCCTAGCTCGGTACCTTAATAAGACCGCTGAGAAATTCCAAAAGTTAACCTAGAGGATTTTTCCTTAATGACAGACCCTAAGGTCAGCGATCCTATAGAGGATTAGCCTGAGGATGTTCACCTTTTTAAACATATGATCAATAAGCCTTCTGTCGACACCGCTCCTTTAGTACCAACCCATCCTCTTCTTTAGAGGCAAGTTCGATGTATTCCGAGATGGGGGATGTAGACGATATTAACTCTTCCCCTTAAATATAGACTTTGGCTTTTCTTTTCTTAATAATATACCTTTTATACTTTATATTTTAATGAATATCAATGAATTTTCATACCTATTTTCATAACCTCGGTTTGTTTTTATCTTTGTGTGATTTTAAGGTGTAATGTTCCTCTTGGGCCCTCTTATTTTTGGGCTCTTAATTGGTAAAACTGTTGTGCCTTCTATCATGATTTGCTTATTGTACCGCTTTGGGCTTGTTTTTTTCTTTGGTTTCTCATTGATTTAAGTACATTGGGCCATCCCTTTCCTACTAAACATAAAATGAAAATGTTAAATGCAATGAGAACTCAACCTCCATGATCAAACTTTCGAAGCACTGCTACATTC
Organism: Euphorbia schlechtendalii; assembly: GCA_949673415.1. Taxonomy (NCBI): domain Eukaryota; kingdom Viridiplantae; phylum Streptophyta; class Magnoliopsida; order Malpighiales; family Euphorbiaceae; genus Euphorbia; species Euphorbia schlechtendalii. The sequence continues at coordinate 6,903 of CATIWQ010126920.1, read as the reverse complement.
TAAGTCCTTTGTAGGATCTTTTCATCCATGTTTTAAATTTTGTAAGCGTTTTGGCTAATTCATTAGGTGACCTTGAAGTTCCTTCCCAATTGACTCTAAATTTCCCTAATATACACTTGTTCTAGATACTCGGTACTACGTAGCACTACATCTCCCTCTTGGAAAGATCGTGTTGGTCCGCTTTAGCTTATATAATTGTGAAAGGTAGGGTGAATGCTGATTTAACTTGTTCCTTTAGGATTTAAAAATCTTTTACCAAGTTATTTTAATGCTTGTTGAGTGAAGCATGGTGAGAGAAGCGTGTTGAGTATAATTTTTAGGCTAAAATACAAACCACTTAGCTTGAGCTGACTTGGTTTGTTTGCAAGCTATGCTAAGTAAAATCTTACTCAGCTCAGGTTGGTTTTAAAGTGAATAGAGCAAAGAGAAATATGATGTATGAGTGCAAGTACTATCAAAGATAAAAGATAGAATTAAGGAATGAAAGCACCTCGATTTATCCTAGTTCAACCCCTAGCCTACCTCCAATCCTCGAATAACTTTTCCAAGCTTTAATCGACTAGTGATTCATTCCTTTAACTAGGAGGAGAAGCCTTTGACAATGGGTAGGTTAAATTACAGCAAGTACCTTCCAAGCTAACTACCTCAACTCAGTTTGAGTACCCTTCTCAAACTATCTGATACTTAATTAAATAAAAGGTTTTTTGCACAGAGGAACACAACTTATAGATCATAGGTTCCTTTATAGATGAATAGCTTAGCTAAGTTCTGTTGGTCCGTAAATGGGCTCTTAACAATAGCATATGAGGGGTGAATACTTAATCTTGGTTACTTTTAGATTTTTAAAGTTTATTTACCAAGTTCAGTTTTTATATGCGTGCTGAGTGTGATATAAAAACTTATAAACTACTCAGTTGTGTTGTCACAGTTTATCTTCAATCTTTAGCTGAGTAAGGCTACTCAGCATAGATTAGATAACAAGCAAATAAATGAATGAGAGAAAGAGATGAATGAGAAGATCATTGTTAAAGCTTAATGCTTAAATTAGAACGTCAACATCTGAGATTTATCCTACTTCGGCCCCTAGCCTACATCTAGTTGCCAGATACCATCTCCGAGCTTTAATCCACTAATGAGGCATTCCTTCAATAGGCAGACAATCCTTTACAACGAGTAGACACTATTACAGAAAATACCTTCCTTTCTAACTACCGTTCAACTCAGTTTGGGTACCCTTCCCAAACTAACACTCAGATTAATTTAAGAATGAGAACTGGATTCAACTTGTAGAAATGTTGAATCCTTACAATGTTAATCTAAGTAATTTCTCTCTATTACAAATAGGATATGACTTTTTCGTTTGCTGATTTCTTGTGGTGGAATTTCTTTGAAAACTAAAGTAATTTGCGCAACATTTTAGCTCTTAAGAAATACGAGGTGATTCACCAAGTTTGAATGTCTGCTCCAGTCTTCTATTTATACTTTGAAGCTCTGTGAAGTAGCCTTTGCAAACTTTACGATATTGCTAAACTTCAATTTCTCATCTCTTCTAATCTTTCGAATCTTCCTGTTGGAGACAGATTCCAAGACATTTAGAGATAGAATTTAAACGTTGAAGTGCGATATAATTCCATTGGTAAATACTCGTTTATCTTCAAGCAATCTAGTTCTAAGAGAGACGTGCTAGAATGCAATGTGGAGTTTTCCCGTTGGTTGACCTTACTAACATTGACAGATTCACGCGGAGACACTTGAGACGCGGCGCATAACAGAAAATTCCTTTTACTTGGACTATAGCGAGGAATCTCTGACATCCGTACTAACACTTTTTGGAGTTGTGAGGACCACGAGAATCTTCATTAATTTCAGTGCCTTTTCTCTTGAAAAGCAACTAAAGAATATTTCGTTCCTTCATAGATGAAGTTAGTAGCACATGTGTTATTAAGTCTCTACGTATCAAAAAGAACGTGCTTTTAATTAAATAAAAGCAGGACTTGACATGAGTTGAGTGAAGTAATCCTAAACTTTGTAGTACTCAACACAGACTAAGTTTTTCCTACTCTAAGTAATAACTTAATTAATTATCTAGCAAAACTGAGTTATTCTCCCTTGAATAAACTCAAGTCAGCTTTTTTATTAATTAAGAGTCTACTTAGTACTCAATTAATTTCACTATCCTAGACAGTTTGCTATTTCCAAAACAACTTAGTACTGTGAAGTACTATTTACTTGGTTTGTACAATCTCCCCCATTTTGGATAGATAGCAAACTAGGTAGTAGAAGAAGTTAATCGAATAAATAGTTCAGAGATTATAGAATACCTGAAAGAGATGTAAAACTCCCTTGTGCTGAGTGAAATCCCTTAGTCAGCTTGAACTCTCCCATACTAAGTGAGTCTTCTACAAGCGGCTCAGCTCCCCCATACTTGGAGGATTTCTTCTTTGATATGGGACATCATTTTACTTCAGCTTTATCTTCAAAGTTTTGGTCTCTTGTATGTTTTCCTGTAATAAATCGTTAGATACATAGCAAAAAAACATACACAGCATAAAAAGTTAAGAAGATCTTAACATGAAGTAGGAACTTGTAATTTTATTAATATATCAAAAAAGACTTAGTCAGTACATAAAATATGTCTTGAGCTAAGATTACAAGCTAAGCCCTATTACAAGTTCTACATCTATTTGGAACATGGCCTAGTCTATTTCTTATGAGCTGAAGAGGAAGATCCAGCAGTATTGTTCTTATCCTAATTGGTCTTGTTAGAAGGATGTATTGGATGAGAATGCCTTCGAAGAGATCCCTTGTTGAGATTTTCGATCCTGAGCGCATCTTCAGCTACCTTCTCCCCCTTTGCTATCTAACCTTAAACAATTTGATCAAGATAGACATTCAAGGTGTCAAGTGCATCTTGGAAGCTCTCTTACTAGCCAATTATCTTCGGGGAAATCTCCTAAACCAGTTGCTCCTTGCCCTTGTTTGAGAGGAAGTCTTGGTCATTCAGCTCGTTGAGAAGAAGATGATGGCAAATCGAGAGATGAGCTATCTGGTCAAAACCTTAACTCACAAACTGTTGAAAACACTGAAGAAGACAACAAAAATCTATTATGGTCAGTGCAATCTTTAGTTGATATTCAAAGTCAAGAATTTTTAAACCAATAGATGAGATACACCGTGAGGTGTAGTCGATGTCTTTTCCTTCAAGCTCTCCCATCTTGAGAAGTGAATCCACCTTCTTTGTCAAATCTTCCACCTTGGTTTTGATAACATTCAGCTTAGTGTGGATTTGATAAGTGTATAATTACACTTATTATCATAATAATTTTACACATTAAACACCATAGTTTAAGTCAATTTTATACTTCATATAAAAGATTTCACATGGTATGTAGTTGTTTTTTATGCAAATGCAGGTACTAGGTATATCTTGGAAGTAAAATGATTAAAGTTGGAAATCTATGAAAAAAGAGTGAAAATGGTGCAAAAAGATGTGTGGAACTTAAGGATTTGGCTTAGGATCAAAGCTATCGAAGATAGGTAAAGTTACAAGAAGGATTCAGAAGAAAAACATAATTCATGGTCGCGACAACCATTCGCGGTCACTACTTAGTATTCTTCAGAACAGAAAGTTACCAACCAAGTATTCACGGTTGCGACATGTACTTCGCGGTTGCGACATTGACAGTTTTTTTATCAACTCTTCTCAACTATCAACCGCCAGATAAGAATAATCAATCGCCATCAACCGCCATCAACTACCAAATGAAAAGATAACTTTTGGAAGTCAACCAATCATGAAAAGGTGCCTTTCCATTGTGGATAAGGATAAAGCTTCTCATCCAATCATAATGAAGTGATGCAATCTTTCACCAATGGATACGACTCTTCGTTTGGATAGACGTGACCCTTCATACTCTATAAATAGGGCTCCAAACTCACCAATTTCGTGAAACAAGTGGTGGATAAAGTGGTGCATGGCATGGTAGACGTGTGTGCATAGATAGAGAATAAAAATATTTAGATTTATTAGTCATCTTCCTTTTAAACAAGGTTTACACACACCATAGGATACCCATTCCATTGGGCCTAAGTCTCCACATTTGTGTAACTTAGTAGAGCGAGTCTCATTTATATGTCCTAGACGAAAATGCCATAAGTATGAGGATTCCTTATTATCTAATCTTGATTTCTTAACAATGTTCATATTTAGAATTTTGATTTTAGTATCTAGAACATAAATGCCATCCACAGATATTCTATAAGCATAAAGAACATTATCATCTTGAATTTAACATTTATTATTAGAAAATAAAATTTAAATCCCTCTCTTGCTAACAGTGCAATAGAAATGATATTCTTAGTGACAACGAAAATATAATAGCAATTGTTCAAAACAAAAACTAGGCCACTAGGCAAACGAAACCTATATGTCCCTACAGCTGTTGCAGCAACCTCTGCTCCATTTCCAACTCTTAGGTCCATTTTCCTCCTTAATAGCCTCCTACTATTCCGCAATCCCTGCACAGAAGTACAGATATGAGTACCACAACCAATTTTTAATAGCCAAGTAGACTCATAAAGAACTGTAGAGAAACTCCCTAGTATGAACATACCTCCAGATATTCGAGCCACAGCTATCATTATCCGATGAGCTTGTTTCAAGAGAAACATTTCCTCTCTTCAATTCTAACTTCCTCATGAGCTTTCTTTTGACTTTTAAACCTTTTAGTTTCTTCAACTTAAGGTCCTCAACATTTGCTTGCTCTTTGAGTTTATTTCTAAACTCAATTTCATAAATCTTCAGCAAGTCCATGAGTTGGGTCAAGGTATAGTTGGAAGAATACTCCCTGAGCATCTTCTTGAAGGAATCATATTTATTAGGTAATATCCTAAATACCATTTCCCTCAAAGACTGCTCACTGTACTCAACTCCCAACTCTCTTAATTTCTCCAAGTTATCATAAATGTTTACAATTAACTCTACTACTGAGGTGTCTCCCTGCAATCTACTATGGAATAGTTCATCTTCTAAACTTTCCACCAATTTGAGATGATGAATCATGATTGCGAGATTTAACCCTTTGTACACTAGTGTGTACTTTGGATGCATGTGGTCTAACATGAGTTTTGCAACAATCTCATAGTTCCCATTGTGCTCCTCACAATCATTCATCTCACATGCAAAATCATTCTTGCTAGGATGTTTGGGACTAGGATTAGTCCAACCATAGTCTAGGTAGTAGTTCTGAAGAACTCCTCTAACAGTCTCAAACCACTCATTGAAGTTATAAACATCATATTTATGTCAACAAGAGTACCGATGTCAATGCGAGTATTTTCATTAATAATCATTAATAAGTGTATAATTACACTTAATATCATATTAATTTTACACATTAAACACTATATTTTAAGTCATTTTTATACTTCATATAAAATATTTTACGTGGTATGTAGTTGTTTTTTATGCAAATTTAGATACTAGTTAAATCTTAGGAGTAAAATGATTTAAAGTGGAATTCTATGAAAGAAGAGTGAAAAAGGTGCAAAAAGATGCGTGGAACTTAAAGATTTGGCTTAGGATCAAAGCTGTCAAAGATCGGTGAAGTTGCAAGGAGAATTCTAAAGAAAAACTCAATTCATGGTCACAACAATCATTCGCAGTCACAACTTGTACACTTCAGAATCAAAATCTGCAAATCAAAGATTCACGGTTGTGACATATATATCGCGATCGTGACTTGGACGGTTTTCTTGTTTTATCTTCTTAACTATCAACCGCCGAATAAGCATGATCAACCGCCATCAACCGCCATCAACTACCAATGATAAGATACCTATCAAAAGTCAACCAATCATGAAAAGGTGCCTATCCATTATGGATTAAATCAAAGCTTCTCAACCAATCACAATGAAGAGATGTAATCTTTCACCAATGGACACAACCCTTCGTTTGGATAGACGTAACCCTTCGAACTCTATAAATAAGGCTCCAAACCTCACCAATTTCGTACATCAAAGAGTGAAAAAGAAAGGAGTTAAAGATAGTGCATAGTGTGTAGATAGAGAGTTCGCTACGTTCATAAGTGTTAGCGAGAAAATGTTTAAGTGATTCAAATCCTTGTTTTGATCATTAGATTTCTCTATATGCTCGAGTAATTGTTGTACAAGTGTACTTGCAAATCACTTATCAATAAAAGTTTTCGTTCTTCAATATTCGTTTGTTCGATATTCGCAAAGAATAGCACCCTATCGGAGTTTCTGTAGGGGCCGAGACCGAATTCAAAGCAGACACAAGAATTGCAGGAATTGATGACTCTCATTAAAGAGTGGATACGGTTTGATCAATTTTAGCTTTCACTTGCATACCTTACAACTTCGCTTTGCTTTCTACTTATACTTTCTATTTCGAAGTTTATGATATGTCTATGTGTCATAATGCGTATTTCGTGTTAAGTCTTTTATGTTAATCAAGTTATATACGTTGGAGTTAATTTTAAGAGTTATTTCGGGGTTAACAATATCGTGTATAATCACTAGATCTGTGATATAACACTGTTTAGTGAGCCAACATTTTTTGAATGGTAACTTGCTAAATGTGGCTATGTGAGAGCGACCCGTACTTAGCATAGTATTGACGTTGTCCAGGTTTATATAATTGTCTTAATTCGTTTGCGCTAGATTTAGAAAAGTCATTTCAAGTGTTGCTCTACAGCGAATAATTGAACATCTGGGTATTTAGAACTGAGTCTGTTAGATTAATTTAGTGAATCGTAACATCTTTGTTGAACTTGCATTCTTTCTCTGCTATCCTTATTTCGTAGGGAAAATCTATATATTTAGATTCTCTAATCTTTCATACCTATATTTACTCATTTTTCATTCTAATCTTTCTTTCCTAAC
>CATIWQ010126907.1:0-13961 GCA_949673415.1 Euphorbia schlechtendalii | reverse complement strand
CATTGGTGAAAGATTGCATCTCTTCAATGTGATTGGTTGAGAGGCTTTGATTCAATCCACAATGGATAGGCACCTTTTCATGATTGGTTGACTCCTGATAAGTGTCTTTTCGTTGGTAGTTGATGGCGGTTGATCATGCTTATTTGGAGGTTGGTAGTTAAGAAGATAATACCAGAAAACAGTCCAAGTCGCTACCTCGATATACAAGTCGCGAGCGTGAATCTTCCTTTGATAGATTTCTGTTCTGAAGTGACCAGGTCGCGACCGCGAATGATTGTCGCGACCGTGAATGGAGTTTTCTTCAGAAATTTCCTTGCAACCTCACCGATCTTCGACAGCTTCGATCCTAAGCCCAATCTTTAAGTTCCATGCATCTTTTTGCACCTTTTTCACTCTTTTTTCGTAGAATTCCACTTTTGATCATTTTACTTCCAAGATTTACCTAGTATCTGCATTTGCACTAAAAACAACTACATACCATGTGAAATCTTTTATATGAAGTATAAAAATGACTCAAACTATAGTGTTTATTGTATGAAATTATCATGATAATAAGTGTAATTATACACTTATCACTTATCTCGTCTCAACGTTTGAATTTCTGTCTCTAAATGTCCCAGAAACTATCTCCAACGGGAAGATTTGAAAGATATGAAGAGAAGAAATATTAAAGAACTACAAAGATGAGAAGTCTACAATGGCTACTTCATAGAACTTCAAGTATAAATAGAAGACTGAAGCAGACGTTGAAAAATAAGCGAATCATTTTGAATTCACTAAAGAGCTAAGTCACTACAAATCATTCTAGTTTCCCAGAAATTCAAATACAAGCACTCAGCAAACAACCACTTTCCTATCTGTTTGTAATAGAGAGAATCAATTCTAAGATATAACATTGTAAGGATTCAACATTCTATAAGTTGAATTCAGTTCGCTACTATTTTATTGATCTTGAGTGTCAGTTTGGGAAGGGTACCCAAACTGAGTTTGAGTGGTAGTTAGAAAGGAGGGTACTTTCTGTAATTTTATCTATCCACTGTAAAGGCTTCTCCGCCTATTGAAGGAACGAACCACTAGTGGATTAAAGCTCGAAGAAGGTATCCGGGGATTGGAGGTAGGTTAGGGGCCGAACCAGGATAAAATCTCAGGTGTAATCATTCTAACTATAAGTGACTAGCTTCATCAGCTTCTTACTCATTCATCTCTCTTATATTTGTTTGTTCTCCAACTCGTACTAAGTAATCCTTACTCAGTTAAAGTTTGAAGGTAAATTGTGCCAACTGAGCTGAACAGTTTATAAGTTTTTATATCGCACTCAACACGCATACTTAGAACGCATATAAAAACTATACTGAGTTAACATTAAAACGAAAAGATTTATAAAGTAACCTAGTATTCGTATTCACCCCCCTCTACTATTATTATTAGCTGGTTTACGGACCAACAAGTGGTATTAGAGTGGTTGCTCAACTTTAAGACTAATCATCTTGAGTCAGATCCTTAAATGGCATATAATAACTTCAGCTCGAGTTCTAGTCAGTCAGTTCTTCTGAGAGAAGGAATGTCTGTTAACATACGTCCTCTATTCGATGGTAATCATTATACATTCTGGAAGAATCGTATGAAGAACTTCTTCCAGTCACAAAGAATGTAGGCCTGGCTCGTAATTAAGCTTGGTCCCAAAGTTCCTACTGAGGTCAAGAACGGTGTGCGTAGACCTGTAGATCCAGAGGACTACAATGATGCTGATCTGAGGCTTCTCAAAGAGAATGCTGCAGCCATTAATTACTTACACCATGTGCTTGATCTTACAGAATTTAACAAGGTCTCAGGATGTGAAATAACACAGGAAATCTAGAAGAAACTGGAGATTACCTATGAGGGGACAGACAAGGTCAAGGAGTCAAAGATAAACCTCATGCTGAGAGAGTATGAGATGTTCTCGATGACTACCAATGAAGGTATTCAGAGCATGAATACCCAGTTCATTAATATTGTCAATGAACTAAAATAACTTGGAAAGGAGTTCAGTGAGGAAGAGCTAGTCAAGAAAATTCTCCGCATTCTCACAATAGAGTGGGATTCCAAGAAGAGCGCAATCGAGGAAGCTCATGACCTTAAGACCTACAGCTATGATGAGCTGATAGGCACCTTGCTGACCCATGAGATGTCAGTGAGAAAGTACTCAGATGACTCTAAGAGAAATCGGGATCTTAAGAGTCCACCAGCTACGACTTTGATGAAGACATGGCTTTTCTTACAAGGTGTTTCAAACGCTTCATAAAGAAGGATGCGAAGTTCAACCAGAAGAATTTTCCCACTAAAATCAAGTTAACTTAGCACCAATGTGGAGCTGAGGAAGGACTCAAAAAGGACTATAGCAAAGACATCAAATGCTTTGGCTGTGGAGAAAAAGGACACATCTAGTAAAGCTATCCAAAGGTTAAGAAGGACAGATTCAAGAAGAGATTCTCCAAGAAGAATGAAGCTCTTGCTGCCACTTGGAGTGACTCAGAAGAATCTTCATCTTCTGATGAAGAAGCTACTGATTCAGCCAATCTCTGCTTGATGGCCATTAAAATTCAAGGCAAACACTCAGCATCTACCTCCGATACAAAATCTTCCACTAATAACTCTGAAGCTGAGCATGACAAGGGAAAAACTCATCAAACCGAGGTACATTCTGAAATTGCTTTATCAATTAAAGAATTCGCCCAGGCTCTCCTTGATGTAATGAAATTAACAAATAAATCGATGAAAAAAAAAGAGATAGTGAGGATAAGTGACGATCTGGAAGATGCTAATGCTTCCTTATCGCTTGATATCAGCTTTCTTCAAGAAAAAATTGAATATCAAGAATGTGCTATCAGCAAGCTCACTAAAAAATTAAATGAGCTGACTGCTGAGACATTAGCATTGAAGAATTTAGAGGATCCTCCTCTTGCCAACAATCAAATTCGTAATTCAAAGATGAACAATTCCTCTAAAAAGAAGAAAGCGAGCCAGCCCAAGATAAAAATAGTGTGTGATTTTTGTGGGAAAACTGGACATGTCACAGTAAAGTGTAGATATAAAAATGGTTATTATGATGAATATGATTGGACAAACATAAGCACTGCTAACAAAGGAGGACCCAGCTCAAAAGCATGGGTACTTAAGAAAACTTAATTATTTTGCAGGTGAGCCTTAGATCCGCTGATGACTCTCAAATGTGGTATTCCTCAAGGTATATGATAGGAGATGAAAGTCAGTTCATCTCATTGGAATGTAAGAGAAATGGAAGTGTTAGTTTTGGAGACAACCAGAAAGGCAAGATTGTAGGTTGTGGCATTGTTGGTGTATCTCCCTCAATCGAAGAGGTGTCTCTAGTCAAAGGACTGAAGTTTAACCTGCTTAGTATAGCTCAGCTCTACGACAAAGGCAAGAAGGTTATTTTCAACTTAGTAGGATGCTCAGTAATTGACAGTAAGACTAACTCAACCATACTCTTTGCTCTTATAACCAATAATGTTTATATGGTTAATTTATCACCTGGCTCCTCTAATGTGTGTCTCATATCTAAGGAGGATAATGCTTGGCTATGGCACAAAAGGTTGGGTTATATCAATATGAACACTCTATCCGAACTGGCCAAAAAGAAATTAGTTATGGGGTTACCCATCATCAGTTTTAAAAAGGACAAACTCTGCTCAGCTTATCAGCTTGGCAAGCAAGTTAAGAAATCATTTAAATCTATAAATCACGTAGTAACTAAGCCACCGTTGGAGTTGCTACACCTAGACCTCTTCGACCCAATTCAACCTATGAGTTTGGGTGGTAAGAGATGACTTCACGAGATTCACATGGGTAGTCTTGCTGAGTAACAAAAATGAGACTTATGAATCTTTTGTCAAGCTCAGTAATCGGATAATGAACTAGGAACTAAAATTTGTAGAATCCAAAGTGATCATGGACGTGAATTTCAGAATTCCCATTTCGAAGAATCCTGTTCAGCGCATGGCATTGAGCACAACTTCTCTTCTCCTTATACTCCTCAACAAAATGGGGTTGTAGAAAGGAAGAATAGGACCATAGTTGAAATGGCTCGAACCATGCTGAGTGATAACAATCTACCTAAATACTTTTGGGGAGTAGTTGTTAACACAGCATGTTATATCTTGAATTGGGTTTTAATTCGCCCAACTCTTGAGAAAACTCCCTACGAGCTTTGGCGAGGGTGCAAGCCTTAGATTGGTTACCTCATATCCTTTGGCTGTAGATGTTTCATTCTTAACTCCAAACAGCAAATAGGAAAGTTTGATCCTAACTCTGATGAAGGTATCTTTTTAGGATACTCAACTAACAGTAGGGCATATAGAATATATGTCAAGCGAACCGGTTGTGAGCACAGGATTTTTACGCCTAACTCACGAGTTCAATGATGAAGTTGTAATTTTTCCCTTGTTAGCTTTTCACATTTTGCAGGGTCCTGAAATCATTTGGGAATCATCTACCTTGTTTCTTTGGGCTTATTTTTCCTCAAAAAGCTTAAATAAATAGAAAAAGCCAGCATGTATGTGTCATATAGTTAACGATATTTTCCGTATCGTTAACGATATGACAATATAGTTAACGATATTGGTGATATCGATAACGATACAAACAATATCGTTAACGATATCATACTTATAGACAGACTAAAAAGCAATTTCTGCATTATTTAGTCAAAAAACACCAATATCCACCCCATTATTTCGAACTTTTTCCATCTAACAGCCTGTTATCATTAAGCCAACCCACATAGACACTAGTTAGTGGAAGAAAATAATTGAAAAATGACAAGATGAGTGGGTGTACCACTTGTGCAAGTGGATGACTTTTTGGCTTGAAAGGAGCCCATAAGAAGGGAGAGAATTGCAGCAAAGGGGGGGATTGTTTCCAGAAAGAAAACTAAAGATCTCTGTATAAGGAACCAGCAAAAACAACCAAATAAAATCCCAAAACAAAAAACACAAACCAAAGTTCAAAGTTTTAGGTTTTAGAGCATTTCTAAGATCTAAACCCAAAGGAAGAAGGATTTCAGCGAGATGTCCACTTGACATCCCACTTTACTATGTGATATCCACTTGACATCCGACACTTAACCCACAAGAGGTTATAATAAATCCCACACATCATCTTTGAGATGTTCACTCGACATCTAACTCACAACCCTTCCAAGGTAATTATACACACCAAAAAGCCCAAAAAGGGCAAATACCTACCCATGATCAAAATAGTGCTTACTAAGCACTCAAACCTTTGTCCGCTTAGAATCATGGACTTCTAAGCCTTGGGTATAACACACCGTTCTACCCGAACTTGGACCTAGAATTAGATGATGTGACAAGACAGCTTTACCTAGGAGAGGATCATCCTTGGTTATAGCAGTGCCCACTTGGCACTCGAACCTCTACCCATTCAGGGTAACAAACACACTATACTAAGAGTCACATGGTATAATGCACTATTTACCCAGGCTCACACAATTGTGTGGAAGCTGAACAAAGCCACCTCATGACATGAAAAAGAGCCACCGTTGCGAATTCTCAAAAAGCCTATTACTCCACAGGTAATAGGCAACCATCACCTGTTTATTCTAATGGATTGGCAAACATAAGTCACACCTTAAACCAAGCCTATTACCACACGGTCATTATGGCAATCAACTTGTTTGTTCCAAGCGAATTGGCAAACACAAATCACAACCTCAACCTTTTACCACGCAGGTATTACGGCAATCAACCTATTTGTTCCAAACGGATTGGCAAACACAGCCCTCAACATCACATAGATGTCACCTCAAACTATTTACCCATTACCACATGGTAACTTGATCATCTCATGATGTTACACAGATATCGTACAAATCTCAAATCCAACTCCCATTATTGGATTTTCATCTTCACATGTTTTCAACTTTACCTAAAGACTAATCTATTTGTTTCAAATGGATTGACATACATGTTATTTCACATCATGGCATGCTAACCCTTGTGAATGCAGCCATGACATTAAACATCTCACGCATTTCTCGCATCACGAGTCATGTCACGAATCTTACATGCACATCTGACCCTCTGCTTGTATATCTTAGCTAGGAAGAGGCCTGCTCATCGCCTAGTCTGCGTTTCCCCAATTGTGGCTAATCTGGAAGGGATTCCGTACATTACCTCAAGTGAGGACTCGGGTTCAGACTCAAATTCAGTTCAACGCACTATCATGGCTAATCCACGAGAAGAGGTGTGGGGGAAGATCATCATGTCCTTACGGGACAAAACTCGTAACAGATACATCAATCGTCGGTGAGCACCGAGATTACAACTACCTTGAATGCCTTTGCCAGCAGTGAACAGCTAGCATCGCTCATTCACCACACGTCGGAATGGCCTAGAATGGAGTGTCTAGCCCGGAGGTTATCCATGATAATGTCAATCTGACAAAGGGACCTCCCACCTCACACATGGTACCCCCGACTACCTTTCATCAGTTTGGGGTAGGACAAAGTTAGAACCAAGAACAAATGGGTCTGCTGGGATTCAACTTCGCCAATCCTTTCTAGTAGCAATTTGGTAACCTATTCTTCCAAGGACAACCTATCCAGCCAACATTCGCACCAGGGCCTTTCTATCAAGGAATGACCCAACAGCCTATTCCCAATTGGAGTACATTAATGGCCGCACAGTTCCAGACACCTCAATTGCCCCACTTTGAAGCATATCCCTGGGGGTAATATGGCTCTTATCTAAGCACGGGGAACGTCATCCTCCAACAACCAGGAATGGTGGAACTATGGTAACAATTCTTGGCCTTTCACGATGGATACCTAAGGAACATGTACCCTGCACAACCAAAAATCAAGGATGAAGACAGCTTACCCCCAAACTTCGCAATACCACAGTTTGAGAAGTATGTAGGATATAGAGACCCGTACGCTCACTTGACGCACTATCAAACGGTGATGAGAGCATTAGGGGTCAGTGAACGGATAATGGCTAAACTCTTTGTCATCACCTTGGGCCACCCGGTCAACGAATGGTATAGCCACCTTCCGCTGGACATAGCTACCGACTAGAATAGCCTCGCTCAAGCTATGCTACGGCATTATGGTTTCAACTCTCAGATGGAAACCATAATGCAACATCTGGAGGCTATAAGGCAGGAGCAGGGTGAGAGCTTCAAATCCTATTTTTTACATTGGATGGCCACACAAGTCAGGCTTCGGGCTCGCTTAAGTCTATCAGAGATGATAACCAAGCTTCTGGATGGTGCACTGCCATCATATAGAAACAAGTTTGGGTCAGACATCTTCTCCAGCTACAAGGAAGTGTTTGAGAAGGTGAACAAGATGGAGCACTTTGAATCCATGGAGCACTTTGAATCTGAGGAGCGCTAGAATAACCCATGATGAATAATTATGTAATAGTTTAGCATACAGCTACTTTGCCCACGGGGCTTTTGAATTTTTAATTGAACTTTGTTTATTTGCTTGATACTCTATCAATGACATCACGAATTCTCATTAGCATACAAATAATGTTTTTTAGCACATGTGACACATCATGTCATGAAATTAATTTGGGTATAAATGGATTCCCCACAATAAATTCAAATAATTTGACTCTTGAGAGAAAGTGAGAGACAAATACATGTACTTAGACAACGCGTGATAGCAATTGCTTCATCTTACAAGGATGAAAGATCAATGGAAAGATCTCCAAGCACGAAACATCCATTAACTCATCCAAAGATCAAAAGGATCAGAGCTACAATAAAGCAAAAATGTTGACCAAGCAAGTTGGGACCAAACAACTGGCGCAATGCCACAAAGAAGGAGTTAGATCGTTGAACACGTCAACAACTCCACAACAACACCATGACCAAACAACAGGCATAATGCCACAAAGAAAGAGTCAGATCGTTGAACACGTCAACAACTCCATCACCACCATTCATAAGATTAAACAACCAGCGCAACGCCACAAAAGAGGAGTCGGATCGTTGAACACGTCAACAACTCCATCACACAGATCACCATCATTCGTGGGATAATCAAACAAGAGTCAATGTTAAAGATACAAAGGGGTTAGACTGTTGAACACGTCAAAAGTTTCTTCACACGACTTACTACTATTTGTGGGGCAATCATCGCAAGAAACACCGATGATCAAGACTCATCGTCACATACACCTCAAGCAAGCAAAGCGGCTAGAGAACCAACCCATCGATTAGAAATGCTGAATAAGACAACAAATGAAGTAATGGACATGGATGGTGATCGATCTTCCAAATCAACCAAGTCTTACACCATTGCTATCATACATAGGTGAAAGAAATAAATCGATGAAAAGCATTACCACCAAAAAAATAAATTTGTATTTAACCTGTCAGTTAACACTCGGTTAGTTGAGCAAAAATTAGTGTCTATTTTTAAAACACAAAAAGAATAGTTCGCTGAGTTGAAAAACCAAAAAGGGCGGCTCAGGCAAAACTTAGGACATCGAGAGAACTACATTGGTTAGAAAACCTGAAAGGGCTAGTTGATGGCAGGAGTCAAATCATTTGAAACATTTATACCCCTGTTAAGTTCATCAATGAATTGTCATTTTTGCTGAATCTTTATGCATATGCTTATTTTGATTGCTTGCATGCCAATGGTAGAATATCGCAAGTAAACATCCAGAATGAAATAAAGAAAAATGAGTGTGCTAGATTGAAAACCTGAAAAGGCGGTCCAGGCAAAAATTAAGACAAGGTTCGATAGATTGAAAACCCACAAGGGCGGTCTATGCAGAAGTTAGAACCAATATCAAGTTCATCATCTCATCCTTGGAATGGTATGAGGCATCATATACCTTCAACACTTCAGGCAAACGGCTTTCAAGCAATCATTCCTGACAAAATGCGGGAACTTCCAAGCGATCATCGCCGACACAATGAGTGATCAATGACTCATCTAGACTTTCCTCAAACCAGATTCAAACTATGAACTTGAATCTGATTCAACGAACCCATGGTCGTCACTCTGGGGAAGTCATCCATGGAATCCCTAACAAGACAAACCCTAGGGGCAACCATGCACCAGCATAAGAGAAGGCTCTTCAATGAACGAAACCCATGACACCTACAACAGATGAACATACATCATATGATAAATATTGTTCATGCATAAAATCATGCATATGTCACATACGTATCATATCATTTACAGGTAAAGACGATGTCAAACCGGGGCAACACCATCCCAGTAAACAAGAACATCCACCTCCATATGAGGAACCTACAAACAAGACGATGGCCCATTCAAGCCTAAAGTCAAGCAGCATTACAACATCACAAAAGCCTCCCAAAATAGCGAAGCGGCCATCGGGACATCACTGAAAATCTATAAACTTAAATTTCTTTACCTATCATGGGCCTAAAGAAAAATTTCTCAGAACCCTTGTTCGCCACTTTTCTACTGATAAGTTTAATAGTTTGTTTCCAAGATTCGGTTATATATCAATGGTGCTAAAAACTTGTTCACGTGAAATATATGTGTTGTCAATACCCCTTATCAAATAGAAAAATGATGATAACTGCAAGTATACAGTTGCGATGTAGTTATAAAAGATATCGATCCCACAGGGAAGGACTAGCTCTAAAGATCAAATAGGGAAAAAGGATAAAGAAAATAACATGTATTGATATTTTTGGATAGGAGGGTTAGAATGAAGAATGAGTAAATATAGGTATGAAAGATTAGAGAATCTAAATATATATATATTTTCCCTACGAAATAAGGAAAGAAGAGAAAAACATGCAAGTTCAATAAAGATGTTATGATTCACTAAACTAATCTAACAGACTCGGTTCTAAATACTTAGATGTTCAACTATTCACCGCAGAGCAACAAATGAAATGACTTTTCTAGATCTAGCTCAAACAAATTAAGACTATCATATAAACCTGGACAACATCAATACTATGCTTAGTGCGGGTCGCTCTCACATAGCCACATTTAACAAGTTACCATTCGAAAAATGTTAGCTCACTAAACAGCGTTATATCACAGATCCAGTGATTATACATGATATTGTTAACCTCGAAACTACTCTTAAAATTAACTCCAATGCATATAACTTGATTATCATGAAAGACTTAACATGAAATATGCATTTTGACAAATAGACATAACATAAACTTCGAAATAGAAAGTATAAGTAGAAAGCAAAGCAAAGTTGTAAGGTATGCAAGTGAAAGCTAAAGTTGATCAAACCGTATCCACTCTTTAATGGGAGTCGTCAATTCCTGCAATTCCTGCGTCTACTTTAAATTCGGTCTCTGCCCGTACAGAACCTCCGCTAAGATGCTATTCTTTGAGAATATCAAACAAACAAATATTGAAGAATGAAAACTTTTATTGATAAGTGATTTGCAAGTACACTTATACAATAATCACTCGAGAATATAGAGAAATCTAGTGATCGAAACAAGGATTCGCATCACTTAAATATTTTCTCGCTAACACTTATGAATGTAGAGAATTCTCTATCTATACACACACACACACTATATATGTAACCCTGGTCTTCTTACCATGAAATTTGTGAAGTTTGGAAACCCTATTTATAGAGTTCGAAGATTTACGTCTATCCAAATAAAGAGTCACGTCCATTGGTGAATGATTGTATCACTTCGATGTGATTGGTTGAGAGGCTTCAATCTAATCCACAATAGATAAGCACCTTTTTCATGATTGGTTAACTTCTGATAAGTGTCTATTTGTTGGTAGTTGATGGCGGTTGATCATGCTTATCTGGCGATTGGTAGTTAAGAAGATAAAACCAGAAAACCATCCAAGTCGCGACCGCGATATACAAGTAGCGACCGTGAATCTTTGATTGGTAGACTTTTGTTTTGAAGAAGAACAAGTCGCGACCACGAATGGTTATCGCTACCGTGAATTGCATTTTTCTTTATAATTCTCCTTGTAACTTCATCGATCTTTGACAGCTTCGATCCTAAGCCAAATCTTTAAGTTCCACACATCTTTTTGCACCTTTTTCACTATTTTTTCATAGAATTCTACTTTAGATCATTTTACTCCCAAGATTTACCTAGTATCTACATTTGCATAAAAAACAACTACATACCACATGAAATCTTTTATATTAAGTATAAAAATGACTTAAATTATAGTGTTTAATGTGTAAAATTAATATGATAATAAGTATAATTATACACTTATTACATATCGATTCCACCTCGTTAGTTCCTACGAAATTTCTTCCTAATGGTGCTCATAATCCAACTTATGATGCATGGGAACAAAATGACCAACAAGTGCTAAGTTGGATTCTCACTACTATGTCTGAAAACTTATTACCGCAAATTGTATCCTCATTAACCACAGCAGAGGCATGGGAAAAGCTTGCTAAGACTTACTCTATTGTGGCTCTTGCTCGCAAATTCGCCACTTACGTTCTCAGTTATTGAATATTCAACGTGGATCGAATGACATCACCACTTATGTGCTCAAAGTTAAGGGAATTTATGATAAATTAGATTCCTTAGGGTACTCAATAATTGAAGATGATCTCATATACGTAATTCTAATGGGACTTGGCGAATAATACGACACGTTTAAATGTGTTATGGATGCTAAACTTGAATCCATCCGGTTTGATGACTTTTTCGGGCTTCTACTTACTGCCGAATGCCAATTGACTCGAGGTTCTGGCATGCAGGTTGTCTCTCCAACATCCATGAATATTACCCGCACAAATTCTGGCCGAGGTTTGTGTAGTACTAGTCGCGATTATTCGGGTTCTCATGGTGCTGGTAGAATGCAAAGTCGAGGACATGGTGGCCGAATTAGCCAAACTCAACAAAATTTTGCCCATAATTCTCAACAATATAATCCACGGCTTGCCTTTCAAACTCAACAGAATATTGCATCACCTAGCAATTTTGATGCTTACCCTCAACATGCAGTTTGTCATAATTTATCACGGCTTGGGTCATATCACTCGCAATTGTTCCTCACCCAAAATCAACATTGGACCCTCATTTAACATTGCTACCACTCCAACTACCCATCAACAACCTTGGATTATGGATTCCGGAGCCTCTCACCATTTAACTTTGGATTTGGGAAATCTTAATATTCATTCTGAATACATTGGCCCTGAGGAAGTCACCATCGGTAATGGTTCTAAACTTTCTATTTCTCATGTTGGTTCGTCTAGATTTTCCATTGGTAATTATCCTCTTCATTTTCGTAATATTCTTTGTGTTCCCAAGTCTTCTCACACTTTATTATCTCTTTATGCACTAACCAATTCTAACCCTGTTTCTGTTGAATTTTTTCTGATTTTTTTATCATTAAGGATTTGGAAACGGGTTAAATCAGAAACAAGGGCCGGAGTAACAATGGTCTTTACTCGTTATGATTGTCAGCTTCGCATCAAGTGTCAGCTCATTTGACTTCTTTAGCTGTTTAGCATGATCGTTTAGGGCATGCTTCCTTTTCTATTATTAAACATTTTCTTGATATGAATAACATTAAGTATTCAGGTTCTTGTGAATCTTTGTGTTCGTCCTGTTCAGTTTTGAAAAGTCATAAATTACCGTTTGTGCAATCTACTTTTGTGTCACATAAACCGCTTGAACTAATTTGTGTCGATGTTCTATGGATGGTTTTTGATATTATGTTATTTTTATGGATCACTTTAGCAAATATACTTGGGTGTATTTTTTGAAAAGAAAATATGAAGTTAAGGACGTTTTTATCAAATTTAAGAATATTGTGGAAAAATTCTTCTTCACCCCTCCATCATCTCTTTCAAATCCGATGGTGGGGGAGAATTCCTTGCTTTAAATCAATTTTTCATTGATAACAGTATTTCACATCGTATTTCATGTCTCTACACACTCGAGCAAAATGGTTCTGCTGAATGAAAACATAGGCATCTTGTCGAACATGGTCTTTCTCTTATGCATCGTGCTCATGTTCGTCACTGTTATTGGACTCATGCCTCTAAAACCGCTAATTATTTGATCAATTGCACACCCATCCATCATCATCGGATGTCTACTCCTTTTCTCACATTGTTTGGTATAAATTTTGATCTTAACTTTTTTCGTGTTTTTGGCTGCTTGTGTTTTCCTTGGCTTTGTCCTTGTACAAAACACAAATTCGATCATAAATTTCGTCCTTGCATCTTACATAGAATGGACGAATTGTATAAATTTTAAAATAATATTAAACTAACCCTTGGACCCGTCCTTGTTTATCCACTATTTAAGTCAAGGCTCGTATCTTGTCGAATACAAACATTTAAAGACACTATCGTGACATATGATTTTTGTTTTTAGGTTTATTCAAGTTTGGTTTGCTTGTACTTGTTATGTTTTATGTTTGATTTTTTAAATTTGATAGTTTATTTTTAATTATTTAAATTATTTATGTTAACCGGTTAACAAATCATGTTACAAATTGTTAATTAGAATAATTATTTTTTGACATATAAGGAAACTTTATTCACCTTTATTATAATTTTAATTATCTGCGAAGCTAGTATTGCTGCATATTATTTCTTTGTCATTTTTTAGTTTTTCAGGAAAAAATAAAGCTGCCGCCCGTCAATAATGGATAATAGTATTGGACTAAATCATCGATTGCTTCCCTTGTCTTTGTCTTGTTTATTTTGTTATATATGTCAGTCAGTGCTTGCTTAGTTGCTTACTGCTCAAAATGCCCTAGTTATATGCCAATAGCGATATAAGACAATTAATGAATTATTATGTCATTTTCCTTTCTTATAAGAAAAAATGGCCATATTATTTTTAGAATCCTATACGTGTAATTCTACTCTATGAGTTATGTCTGACTTGTAGTTATCCTTCATATTTTATAATTGTTAATTAAGATGGCAAGGATTCTTGTTATTGTTATATAT
>CATIWQ010126871.1:0-20111 GCA_949673415.1 Euphorbia schlechtendalii | reverse complement strand
AATATCACATCCTCATGCATAGTCATATACTCGTGCAAGTATTCATGCAAACAATTAGCTAACCAATTACATAACATACATATGAGCATTCATATTAGTTCATTCACATGCACATATATGCGTTAATAGTTTGTCACGGGTAGGGCTGTGCATAATTCGGTAAAAACTGAATTACCGAACCGAACCGAACCGAAATACACAATTCGGTTCGGTGTTTTGGTTATCGGTTTGGATTTGGATTTTACCGAATTATGTAATTTGGCATTCAGCTTGGATTCGGATTTTACCGGATTATGTAATTCGGTATTCGGTTCGGTTTAGATTTAAAATACAAAATCAACTGAAAACCGAACCAAACTGAATAATTAAATAACCATAAATCCTAATGGACACCTAATACAACAGCTACTGGGCTCATTTCTAATTTGTTTTAACAAATGGTGTAAAGAAATAAAATCCATTCATCAAGTAAATTTAGAAAGTAACTAGGGAACCTAAGATCTTTTGTCGATATCCAAAGTAGTTCACCTTGTTTGAGTCTGGATTAAATTTAATAATCTAAAAATTCTTGCCTCTTCTTGTGCTTTAATCTAAAAATAATGATATTAATTATTAGTTCGATTAATATCTATACAAGATAACTTGGAACAATTAGATTTATAATAAAAAGAAGTTAAGGAAAATAAAAAAAAGATTAAAAATATATGATCGATAAATAATTTTGTGTATTATGCTAAATAGAAAAGGAAATTCAACTAGTATATGAAAATGGAAAATAGAAACAATTTCGGTTCGGATAACCAAATTCGGTTAATTCGGTTTCGGTTCGGATAACCGAATTTATACCGAAAAAATTTCGGTTCGAATGGTTCGGTTTTTAGTATTATTTCGGTTCGGTTCGGTAGATAGTAATTCGGTAATTCGGTTTGCTTAATACGATTCGGTTCGGTTCGGTAAAATCGAATGCTCACCCCTACTCACTGATGCATTTAGCAACCATGAGTGCATATTTAGAAGCTAAAAGTAAGTTCGGTATGTAGGATGTTTAAGATTAAATCAAAACCACATAATAAAACATTAAAACAATTTTACATACCTGATCTCAGTAAGTTGGGATTCAATTTGATTATGCATCTTCGTCCACAAGGTATCAAGTGAACCCCTCGACGTGTTCAACCATTGCTTCAGCGAAGCATGTGCACTCTCTACTCTACATGTCGTCGTGTTGCCTAGATGTAGCACTTCCTTTGTCCAGACAAGAACAAACTTCTCCTTGTGCACTAACCATGTCGACTCGATTTATGACATCAATTTTGGACGGAGTTTTATTGCACCCCTTAGATATTGTAAAGAATTTAAATATTGTTTTTCAATTACCGCTTCCAATATTTTGGAGAACAAGTTGGTCTTGAAAATGGTCACAAATATTTTACCATGGGATCCTTATGCACTAACCATGTCGACTCGATGTATGACATCAATTTTGGACGGAGTTTTATTGCATCTCTTAGATATTGTAAAGAATTTAAATATTGTTTTTCAATTACCGCTTCCAATATTTTGGAGAACAAGTTGGTCTTGAAAATGGTCACAAATATTTTGCCATGGGATAGCTTATAAACTCTATCTTCGACATATTTGTTAATGTGCTAGGTACAAAGTAAATGGGATGTCTGTGGAAAAATATCCTTTATCAGGTTAATGAGCCCCATCTCCCTATCTATCACAATAGCAGTAGGATTGAGATTAGGACCAAGCAGGCCCCTCAACTTTTGCAGAACCTAGCACTAGCTATACGTCTTTTCGTCCGTTAAAATTGCATAGGCAATTATAAAGTTTTGGTTACATGGGGTCATTCCGATAAGCTCAACTAGTGTCATCCTATACTCGTTAGTCTTTTATGTGGAGTCAATGCCAACATACTAATGATATATTCTCAGCAAGCAAATTAAATAAGGATGGGCAATAAATAGATGTGTCAACACATTTGTATCCGGGTCAGACTGCTTCGATATAATATAATTGTGTTTTTCACATAGATGAAACAGATGACTTGCCACATCCCTATTCTCTAAGGTCTCCTTCCTTATACTATCCCTCCTATTGTAGATTTGTTTCTTCGTTATAACCTCACCTGGAAATTTTAGACTAAGACCAGCTGAGATTGAACATGACTTACGTTGAGCCATTGTCATGTCACGAATCAGTTGTTTCGCTTCAGGACTAATTCTTGAAGCTGGTATCTTAGCCTTCTTATAATTAAACAACTCATGGTTGTGTATTCCATTAGTACCTAGCAGCTGAATAATTCCCCAACGGTTACATCCAATGACTTGTTGAGCATATACCTTGAATTTGCAAACGCAAACTTTAGAAGAGGTAATTCTTCTACACACACGAAGATCCTTATCATTCTTCGTACCTCTATAGCTTCCACCTCGTGTACATACAAGTAACTACTTATCGGGTCCATCTTTGTGAGAAGCAATAGCAAGCCGGAATCCTATTTTTATTGCGATTTTTCTAGCCCATGCAATTGCCACTTCACCAGACTCGAAATGTTACTGCTTGCAAACGGTCCACTGTAGTCAATCCCATCACCCATGTGCGCTTGGGATTTTTCCTGCAGTAAATGATTTTATATTCATCAGTTCGTACAACGGTCGCATTAGTTAGTTAGGTCGCATTTTAAGACTAGTTATATCGTAATCTTCAAAAATTCACTTTGCAACATACTATTATATTATCAAATACATTTTGATCAACTTAGTGTTCAATTATTAAATATATTTCTTGACGTGATTTACATTTCAATTTAGTGGTATTAGTTTGTCCGGTCGCTTTTTAAGACTAGGCAACACAATAAATGTATAAACAACGATCGCATTAGTAAGTTAGTTCGCATTTTAAGACTAGTTATCTCACAATCTTCAAAAATTCACTTTGCAAAATACTATTATACATCAACTAAGACTATTTATATCATAATATTCAAATATTCACTTTGCAACATACTTGTATACATCAAATACATGTTGATCAACTCAATCATTGATTATTAAGGTGGGTTCCAATATATTACTTGACGTGATTTACATTTCAATATAGTCACATTAGTCGGTCCCGTCGCATTTGGAGACTTGACGCATCATAATCTTTTAAACAATAACTCAGTCTCAGGACATTAAATGCTTATTGACCAACTCATTCATCAGTTATTACTAACATTTATTACATATGTTATTTTTCAACCAGGAATTCAATACATTAAACTCGGTTCATGTCTGAATGTGGATAATCTGACCATTAAATGCGATTAATGAGACCATTGTTTTTGCTACACCAAGGCAACACAATAAATGTGGATGATGAACCATTATATGCGGTTAATGAGATCATTGTTTCTACTACACCTAGGCAACACATTACATGGAAGCATATATTTCACCTTATTCATGGCATATGAATTATCAGGCTTGTCTTCTGGGTTCATGGTTGCTTCTAAATTTGTAGCATTTTCCACCACCTCGGGGTTTTCTATTGAATCATCCGTGGCACAGTCTCCTGGGTTTTGCCCGAGCAACTCGTCCAAATCCACATATTCATCCCAGTTCATCATCTCGTCCTAATTTCCATCATAAAACATATAGCAATCGGTTAGGGAAAAATATGAGAGGTAAAGAACTTGGCGAAACCAGAAGGTTAGGGCAAGATTGGCGGGACTAGGAGAACAAACTAAACACAATTGAAGTAAAAGTTTGGCAGTTTTTAACAATTTTCAAGTATATATGAGAAGGGCAAAATAGTAAAAGTTTGACGGTAATTAGAAAAAGGCAAGCGATTTTTAGGAACAAAAAAAAAGAAGGATGATAAAAAATGGAAAATGTACCTTATAAGCTTAGTTTAAAGCTTTGTTTAAGCATGCACCTTACAAATATTTAAGGTTTGACTATCATACTAATTTTAAAAACCAACGAATTTCTTTGTATTCTTTTTTAGTTATTTTACCATATAAATGATTTTAAAATAAATCATTGATGTTTCTATAACACAAATAGTAGTGATTTAGAATAGGAAATGGATAATGAAGATTAATGAATAAAAATAAAATCGTGGAGGAATAAACAAAAAAAAGATAAAAAAACGAGGAAACGTGTCAAAAGGAAGACCCACAAAATAAGCGGACAGGACAGCCACCCAACACAACAATATGTCCTACTCATACCACACTTTTTCATTTTCCTTTTTATAATAAAGTCAAAATTTCCACTTCTTGTCCTATGCTACCCTCCACTTCTGTTTTGTTTGCTTTTAATTCATTTAATTCACTTCCTACTTGCTTACTATTCTATCTTGGAAAATAGGTTCTACCGAATTCCGGAAATCAAATGTACATTCTTTGAATACAACTTCTTGGACCCCAAAAGTTTATAATCATAATTTGGAATAACAATTTTTATAGAATAAACAATGTTAAAGATGGTCGAGTATTTGTATATTATTGGATTACGATTACATCGTTAGTCATTATAATAGTTTCATGTCTTGTAAACGTTTACATCCAAATCGGGTTATTAATATGTTTCTCAATTTTTTTTTTCTGATTATTGAGTATTATTATATTAGTGGATTACGATTGTTTACAAATTAGTAGTATAAATTGTTGATCTCTATGACAAAATGGAAAAGCGATCAAAGAAGTGGATAAATGACTTCAAATACGTGTGTGATTGAATTTATTTTCTTTTAGACTATGACAAATTGATGTTGAATGGATCACAAAATATTCTGATGATGTTTTCTAACAAAACATTGAGAGATGATTTTGCTAAAACGAATGCTACTCAGATGAAGTACAAAAAACCTTTAAATGGTAACTCCTCTGGATATTTAACTTAGATGAATTGTATTCAATTTGTTAACTAATTCTTAGAAAATTATGTAGTACTTTGTTATGCATATGAAGTTGAGTTTCTCTTTTATAATTTATTGAATTTGTGGGGTGGAAATTGATTAAATAGTTAGAAAGCAATGATAAATATATCAAAGACAAAATCAACAAATATAATTCTATCGTGAACAAAATTATAAGCAACGTGAAGCTATTCTTCATATTAATTATTGTCGGCATCTTGATAATTACAATTTTTATATAAGTAACTGTTAATTACCCGATTTTTGTTATGGCAACCTTGTTTTTTTACAAATAACCATATTTTATCTTTTACAATCATTGAAATAATTTTGTGAAAATTGATTCGATTGTTGTAAAGGATAACGTAATGATAACTTTGTCAAAACAAAGTTAATGGAAGATTGGTTAAAGAAAGTTCACGCTCCAACCTTCAAAATTAAGTTATGTGTTTACTTGATCAAAATATATAACTTCAAAGCATAGGGGAACTAGAATTGGTGACCCTCGAAGGGTCCTCCAATACTTAAGTAGTCCTCCAATACTTAAGTAAGTATATGTTTGAGAGAATGTATGGAGTATGGTAATGCTCTCCGGTCCCTGTATAATGGCGAGAATCATTGTCTGGGAATGCTATAGTTTTATAAAGAAGGAGTTTCACTTGTTTAATGAGAGCTTCCTATATAGTTTTCCGATGTTGCAATGATCATATTTCGTGTTTAATAATTATCTTAAGGAGTAGAGGGGAGTATGACTCTATCGATGAGTTTAATCCATACACTAGTATACATTGGAAGCAACGAGGCAACTTACATCTCGATTTTATATATTTATACGGAAATGTCGTGAGTGCTAACGTGCAACATCTATTTTTTTAGTGAAAAGAGTTTGAAAGTGTAAGATTTGATTCCTGGTTATCCTCGCACATTATTAATGAATATATTAATTGTATTCAATACATTTCAAAACTTGATAATAGTAGATTTCATTACCTATCTTTATAATATATTCATTGAGACTCGAATCCGATCCGAGTGCATGTTGCAAAATAGTGGTTGAGTGAAATATGAAAATAGGTTTTCTATTTCAAAACCAACTTCGATTGCCAACTAGATACATTAATTGCTAGATTCATATGAGGGGTCATAGTGTATAAATTTGGTAGGCTACTTAATATTTTTAAAATGGAAAGGAAACAGAAAGGTTAATGAAAACATGACACGTGGAAGAAGAATGATAATGCTATCTTGCATTGATTGGGCTGATGAGATTTTCTTAGCTTATTTCGGGTCATGGTCAAAGTCAACTTATATCAAATTCACTGGTTCTGGATAAGTGTCTTTTACCCTTATTATTCATTTCATTTATTAAAAAATAAAAGTTAGTGTCATTCCCTATTCTTAATTGAGATTTTGTTTTTGTTTCGATAAAAAAAATATTTGTTTTTCTATTCCTCGTTGCTTTTTCATCAAATTATTTCAATATCAACTTTTTGTAATTCTCCATGACATGTTTTCTTATGCCAATTATTCAGTCCAGTTTAAATTTAATGCGTTCGTTTTATTTATTTTAATTAACAATAATGATATTAATAATAAAATAAAAGATAATAATATTTTTTAATTGAAAATTATAGTTTTTATTTTTAGTTTATATTTATGCTAAAACCTATGAAACACTAAAAGAAACTAATAATTAATTATAACAAATCTAAGCAGATGAGTATTCAACATTTAATTATTTATTATTATTATTATTTCAATATGCTTTTACAAATTATTGTTTTTGTAAATACTTATTACAGTAATACATATTAATATTTATTATTGTTAAAACTTATAAAATGCTATTAGTATTATTTTAATATTTTTAATACATAATAACTTACCATGCAAAATATAATCAACAAGAAATAGTAATAATTAAAGATAATGCTAATTATTAATAACAATTACAAAATCCTAATAATAATAATAATAAACAAGTAATATTTATTAATAATAAATATAAGAAATGGTTATTAAATATTATTTTTAAAAATATTTTTATGTATATCAACTTAATAAATACTAATATTGATTATTACCATTACTTAATTAATGTAATTTGTAATTACATGTATCAATACGAGTTTTTTTTACTAAGAATACTAGGTATTTTGATTATTAAATAATTGTATTATAATTATGTATTTAGTGATATATAATATATCACATGTAAGAACAATAGTGAAAGAAAAAGGAAAATACAAATTCGGACACAGCATAAATTAATTCTTCAACATAATTTAATTCCTTGAAGCACATTTAAGCATTACGAATTTGATGAGTTACTTATCCAGTAAATATATACATAAATGAATTATAAAAGTATTAGAAAATACAAGTGAAATAAGTAATTTGGTTCACGAGATCTGGCGTGGACAAATTCCGTCCGTCTTTCTCTCATATTCCGCAAGAAAAATACCTACCAAATTATGCTGATAATTTTTTGGCATGGGAAATGGTTCCATCTAACTTACTTTTTGGCTTTTTGCCATCATATCCGAGTGTGGTTACTTAATGATTAATTTATTAGGTAAACTTAAAAACATGTATTGTTTTTTTATTTATTTTTAAAATCATGTCCTATGATTTGTAGTCATAAAAAAAAAATGATTTTCAACTATTAATTATGTCATAAAAAGAGTTAATAGTATTAATTTTGAATTGAATTTTTGAAGTTTAGTTACTAAAATTACAATACACTTTAAAAATTAAATTTAGAATTTTTATGTGAAATACATATATTTTTTTTAATTTAAATGTGATGACAACTTTAAAAAATATAATAAAATGAAGAATTTTCTAAAATTACTCAAATTTTGATATATAATTCTTAAATAATATGGTAAATAATAGGAATGTTGAATTGATTGAAAGAACTCCTCTCACACCATTGTTTTTAATGAAGAAAATATTTTTTTCTCTTTTTACTAATGATTACAAATCACAAGACATGTTTTTTTAAAAAAAATCCACACTGCATGTTTTTTAAAATGAGTGTAACCATAAGATATGTTTTTTAAGTTTACCCTAATTTGTCATATATAAGTTTAGTTTAGAATTTAAAAGCCTTATTTTTAATATACAATATAAAAAACAAATCAATAATGCAATAAAGTTTTTTTTATTTTGATAAAAAAAATTAAGCCCTAATGAATTCTACAAAATTTCTCTCAGACAACATATAAATTCAGTTCAATTCAATTCAATCTAATTTATCTTACTTCAGTTCAATTAGTCATGCGTAGTTATTATTTACAATAAGTTCAGTTTAAAGTTGAAAAGAACACAACCTATCTTGTGAATTAAATTTTTATGATTGAGAAAATAATTGATGAAATCCGCAACATATATTGGTAGGATATGCAAATCCAATTTTTGGAAAAAAAAATTTAATTCGATTCTAAATTTTTAAAGAATATCGTATTTGGAATTATTCATTTTGGTCTCGAAAAATTATATTCTATAATAATTAGTATTGAAAATATAATTATTTTTATTTTGCATATCAATATTTTCATGTGAAATGAATTAACCTTTTATGAAAAAAGTCCACGTAAAATAGAATTCAACAAGTAAATGAAAAATCCGGTGTTATTGAAACCGTACCGTACCGGCCGGTTCAACCGGTAAAACCTGGTACCGGCCGGGTATACGGTCGGTTTGAAATACTTTACAGGTTTTGAAGAAAACCGCATCCTACTGATAAAATACCGGTTAAACCACTAAACCGGTATTTAAAAAAAATTCAAACTTTTATTTAAAAACTTCCCGTTCAAGTTCTTTACTTTTATCGCTACTTTTCCTTTCAAAATCAAAATAAAAAAAGTAAAATCCTAGAATTGATAAAGATTTGTTAGAATTAAAATTTGAAAATTTGTTAAGGATATTTATTATTTAAATACTACATTATTTAAAAAAAAATCATTAATCCGGTATTATCACCGGTAATACCGGTCATACCACGTACCATTAACTTCACCGATATCGTGTCCGGTACGATATTGATAACATTTGGAAAACCAAAGAGGTTGATTAAGTTATCTGTATACAATTTCATTCAGCTATTGCAGTGTGCAAAGATAGTACAGTTTTGATCCAGCTGTTTTGGTTTGGTCATTTATGAAACGTCGGAATTGCAAAGTAATTTATTCTACAATAATTTCAACCCCAAAAATTATTTTATTAAAAAAAAAATCCAAAAATAATTATTTTAAAACCCTAACCCCCATTTCTTACTTAACAAAAACAGTAAAAGGGAATAAAATGAAATGGGTTTAAGAATTTAGAAGATCAGAGACTAGAGAGTCTAGGGGGCAGCGGCCACTGGCCGTTAGTTTGAATTTCTTTTTTTATTTATCTTCACAATTTTAAATTTGTTTGCTGGCGTTTCATTCTAGTGGTTCCAATCTATACAGCAAAAGGTTGGAGCTTTTTTCATTTGTATTTTTATTTTATTCTTCTTCTTCCTCTTATTATTTATATTTTGCTACAAAAAATTTGTTTGCTTTTTGGTATATTCTTTGCTCTTTCTTCAGCAGCTTTCAGAATATACAAAAGGAGCAAATAAATTTTTGAGCTCAATTTCATTACTCAGACAAAAGAAAGCTCTGTTTAGGGATCTCATTATGTGAGTTTTCTTCTTCCTCGTCAGTTTTCTTCAATTCCTCTTTGCCTTATTCTGATTTGTGGTTTATTCCTTGCAGAAAGCTTGAACAGAACTCTCATTTCTCCATTAAAGTTGGTTTCTTTTTTGTTTGTGGGTGTTTTTCAAGTAAAAGTTGAAGTGGGTAATCTACGAACAGGATAAAGTTTCGATCTTTCCTTCCATTGAAGAAAGAAAAACGTCTCACAGAAAGATAACCTAAGAAAGAAGCTTTTGAACATGACAGTAGCATTACTATGGGTTGCAAACCCAAGTGCAGAATTGTCCAATTCCTTTGGATTCCTTCATTCTTTCCGGGTTTTAGATTCAACAAAGTTCGGTTCTTGGGACCGGAATTTAACGTTGAAGGGGAAATCTAGCAAGGGTAAGAAGCAAAAAATTGAATTGAGAAATGAAAGGAAACTCCCGGTGATTTCAGGCGCGGTGGCTACCCCTGCCGGAGAATTGGCAATTTCATCCGAAGAGAAGGTTTACAATGTGGTGATGAAACAAGCGGCTTTGGTGAAGAAACAATTGAGTAGAAGTGGGGATCTTGATGTTGATGTTAAGCCTGATATTGTTCTCCCTGGAAGTTTGGGATTGTTGAGTGAAGCTTATGATCGTTGCGGTGAAGTTTGTGCTGAATATGCCAAAACTTTTTATTTGGGTTAGATTAATTCTTTCTTTTTTTTGTTTTTAAGGGATTTTTATTAATTTTTTTTGTTCTGTGATTTAACCTTTTTTATTGGGTTCTGGGTTTTCAGGAACTTTGCTGATGACACCGGAAAGGCGAAGGGCTATTTGGGCTATCTATGGTGAGTTTTTACTAGAATTTGGAATTAATTAGGGATTATAGTTCATATTCCCTTTTTAAAATGATAATATTGGAATTTTGTAGTTTTTTTGGTTTGATAATGATCTACATATCCCTTATCTTTGCAAGTTTTGTGTAACCAAGCAAGGATTTCTTTTAAGCCAATATATGTTATCTGCCAAACCTTTTTTTATTATCCATCCAAATGGAATCTGTTAATATGGTATTCGACAGTATGGAGCTCTAAGCATACTTCAAGCTCAAATTTTTTTTATTGTTTGTCTAAGTTAAAAGCAATCAAGAACATAGAGTTGGATCGTTTTCCTAACAGCTCCTCATTGCCCCGAAAGCTATGAAAATCGATAGTAAATAGTTTCTAATTAATTAGTACTAAGATTCACAAATTTTTTTCAATGCCAAAATATGTTATTCTATTAAAAGTTTGTCGGTGTAACTTTTCGTGAAAACAGACATAGAATCTCAATACTATTGGCTTTTCTTCCCTTTGATTAAAAAATCACTGGTAGAATTTGCATCAATGCTAGAAATTTCTAGCACAAAACAAGACAAGTACCATGCTTGCATAACATTTGCTTATGATATTCTATTTCTCTGCAAATGAAGTGTGGTGTAGGAGAACAGATGAGCTTGTCGATGGGCCAAATGCTTCGCACATAACGCCAATGGCTTTAGATCGATGGGAAGCGAGATTGGAAGATCTTTTCCAAGGCCGTCCTTTCGATATGCTCGACGCGGCTTTGTCCGATACAGTCGCCAAATTCCCGGTTGACATTCAGGTAAAATCTAGTTTTAGAAGCACACCATTTCTATTCTTAGACGATTGACTTCTGTGCCGATGATTTTTTTTTTTCGTTTCGGTTTGTCAGCCATTCAAAGATATGATAGAGGGAATGAGAATGGACTTGAAGAAGTCGAGATATAACAATTTCGACGAGCTTTATCTCTACTGTTATTATGTTGCGGGCACCGTTGGATTAATGAGTGTTCCTGTAATGGGAATCACGCCCGAATCTCAATCCTCAACTGAGAGCGTTTACAACGCGGCCTTGGCATTGGGCATCGCGAATCAGCTCACAAACATACTTCGAGACGTTGGAGAAGAGTAAGTAGAGTTTTTTTTTTTCGTTTTTTAGGAAGAATGCGCCTTTGCTGACTCATCATCCTTGATATTTTTCGGGTTTTCCTTTGCGCAGCGCGAGAAGGGGAAGGGTTTATTTGCCGCAAGATGAGCTGGTGATGGCGGGGCTATCGGATGAAGACATATTTGCCGGAAGAGTTACCGATAAATGGAGAAATTTCATGAGGAGTCAAATCAAGAGAGCGAGGATGTTCTTCAACGAGGCGGAAAAAGGCGTTACCGAGTTGAGTTCTGCTAGTAGATGGCCTGTAAGTAATCACGAAATGCGTGTTTCATTTCGGGCTATGATAAAGTTTCGATATTTTTTAGATTTATGACATGGGTTCTGAGAAAAGACTCGAATTTTGTGTAGGTTTGGGCCTCGTTGCTGTTATATAGGCAAATACTGGACGAGATAGAAGCGAATGACTACAACAATTTCACTAAGAGGGCGTATGTTAGCAAAAGCAAGAAGCTTGCTTTTTTGCCAATTGCATATGCAAAATCATTTCTTGGTTCGCCAAAAATCGCGTCTTCGTTGAGAAAGGCATAAAAGTAGTGTCGAAGCGTGTGAATTCGTTTCTAAACCATGTACAGCATAAACAAAAAAAAAAAGAAAATTTGTATATTAGCAAATGTTTTTAATGCAGCATGTATTCATTCAAATTTAAGTCCCGTTCATGTATATATATTCTGTTAGATTCAGATATCAGTTGAAAGAAAACACAGCCTTAAACATGATGTAACATACAAATTTGCAGCTCCCGAAACGCCGTAAATTAAGTTGAAGAAGAGAATTTGAATTATCCGCCTTGGGCTTTGGCTTCCCGAAATCTCGGGTCAATGAACTTTCTATGCAAATGTAGTTGACACATTATTTTTGTAATGATCTACGGGAATTACCCTTTTCTGTATCTCTTATTTGCATACTTGATGTTGGACGTTATGTGAGTTGAACTTAAAATTATAATTCAAGTCCAAAACCGGCGGCTAAAACATAAAATTGTTTATATCAGGCTTAATTAAACCTGTTCGTCGGGCGGGCCGGGCGGGTTTGACGGGTTTTTTACAAAAAACGTTAACCCAAGCCCGTATTTTAAAACTTCAAGCTCGGGCCGGGCTTGGGTTGTACTAACAACGTCATTCACCAGCCCGACCTAAGCTCATGAATATTTTTTATTATAATTTTTTTATTAAATTAATAAAAAAAATATAAAATAAGTCAAAGTATGTTTAAATTTTAAATATAATTGCATTGTTTACTTAAATTCTTTAATATTTGGTTAATTTATTGTAATTAAGTATAAATATTTAATAGGATAAAATATAAAATCTTAAAATAATTATAAATTTAATGTATAAATATATGATAAATAAATAAAATTATTCGTTGGGTCGGGCTTGGGTATTTATATAAAAACCAAGTCAGGCTCATAAATCTTTGGGTTTTGACGTGTTCGGGCTCGGGCTGGACTTTTTTAAAAATGAGTGTCCAAGCCCGGCCCATTGAAGCAGGCTCGGGCGGGTGGGGCAAGTAGCCCGGCCCGCGAACAGGTTTAGGCTTAATGCGTCATTACGCACCTAACTTGTCTCACAAAAATCTATTATCTTCCTGAACTTTCAAAGTGATTTCATATCTCCCTCAACTTTCAAAAAATGTGCCACATTGCTCCTCAACGTCACGTGTCAACTTCTAATTGGTTTAGCTTTTCAAAGATGTAATTTTCCTGATTTTCTCTCTCCAATTAGAAGCTGAAACGTGGTATTAAGAGAACAAAGTGATACAACTTTTTAAAGTTGAAATAGCAATGGGTCATTTTGAAAGTTAAAGGAAGAGACAATAGATTTTGTAGAAGAAGTTCAAATACTTGTTGTAAGTTTTATATTATCATGTATACGTATATAAAAATTTTATGGGCCAGGAAATTGATCATAGGGGCGAAGGGCATGTCAATTCAAGTCCAGTACAAAATTCTGGGAATTGTCACGAAATTCTTTCCAAAAACACCAGATATAATTATGTAAAAATACTTTAAAATTAATTAATTAACCGAAGTATCATTAAAATTTACTCAATTTTGACTATTTTAAGAAAACTCCCTGCTAGTAATTATAAAAGCATGGAATCAAAATCTCAAAAAAGTAAGATTCTGTTGTGCTCAATTTTTGAAACTTGAACTGAATTTCACTGAACTGAACTTAACTTAACTGAACTTAACTGAACTGGACTTAATGGACCTGAACTTAACTGAACTGAACTGAACTTAACTGAACTGAACTTAACTGAACTTAATGAACTTGAACTTAATAATAAATATATTAATTATTAAAATAATAGTAAAACCCATTAAAAATAAAAATAAATAAATTATTAATAATAATTACAAATAATATTATTAATAACTACCTATATAAAATAATTAATAAAACAATTTTAATACCATTAATAATAAAAAAATTTATAATACGTAAATTCATTTAATTAAACTTTTATTATTCAAATAATAATTATTGTTACAATTATACGTGAGCTAACAATAATTATTAAAATATATTGTAGTTTGGATTCAAATTATCACTTATTATTAGATTACAAAAACGTAATAGTTGTTTCAATTAATAAATATTTTTATTTTATTATTCCGTATCACATTTTCTAATTAATTAATACTATGATCATAAATAAAAATATTATTATATTATAGTTACATTAATATTTTTATTATATCAATAACACTAGTAATTATCACTATTTAAAAATTATTTTTACTATATTTATAATCAATATTAACTACATTAAATAATAATTATTTTTCTATATTAATATTTTGATCATTGTTGTTCTTTTTATTATTATTACTATTAATTTTTATTAAAGATTAATTAGAATAATCGTTATTAAAATTAAAATTTATGGACCTGAACTGAACTTAATAGACCTTAACTGAACTGAACTGAATTGAACTTAATGAACTTGAACTTAGCTGAACTGAACTTAACTGAACTGAACCAAATTGAAGGTGAAGAGAACAGGGCCTTGTAGTGTCAAAAAGTTCTATATTTATAATATTTTACTGTTAGAAATGAAATCCTCTCAACATTTTCATTGATCAATATTCAATACCAAGGTCTCTAGATTCAAATTGTCTAGATCCAAAAAAAATAAAATTCATTGAGAATCTTATCCATACCTAACCAGCCTTTTTAACAAGTTTTATGGACATACTGACAAAGAAAGAGTTAGTTAGGCATATGATATGGTTGAGATGCTTTCTAATATCCTATGTCTTATATTAATTATTAGTTAAGACACTTAAAAGTTTCTATTTACATATAATAAATTATTCAACTTATAAATTAAAAAACTAGTTAATGTTATAAATACTAAATCAAGTTATTTAAATATTTATTCCGTATAATCAAGTAGATATTTCATTATATAAAAATGATAAATAAACGTATTCATTAAAATCCATTCAAATAAATAAATATGAATTGTTTTTTTAATTATTTAAATACGATTTAAAAATATCACAACCATATTAAATTATAAATATACCTAAAATGCAATTCAATTTTTTTTTTAACTTTTAATCAAAATGATTCAGTTTATTATAAAGGAATATATATAGTGACCGTTAGGTTTGAAGGGTAAGTTTTGAAAGTTAGTTATTCGTCAACGGTCTGCTTCTTCACTCATTCACTCACTCGTCAGCTGCTCCGATTTGAGTCTCTGAAACAAAAAGTCTCAATCTTTCACACAAAAAAGTCGCAGATTATTCTTTCGGATCAATTAATAAGATGGAATTGAAACCCAGATTAAGACATCACAGATTTAGATTATTAGCTGCTCGTCTTCACCTGCCAACAAAAAGTCAGCTACCAGATCATCATCATCTTCTATTACCATCCCTTTTTATGCATTCTCTGCTTCATCCTGTTTCTTCTCAAACTCTAGTTGCCTCTTCACTTCAATTATATGCTCCGGATGACTTTGGGGGTTACTCAAAACCATCTGTAGTGTTTCATCATTATTCACTTCCTATTTTCCTCAAAGTAAGTGAATTACAGTCAACGAACAGTCAATGTGTATGGTTTTCTGTAGTAATATGATGATTTGTCTGTGGTTGCTTGATGATTTGATGATAATGAATCCAATTTGATGGTGTTTGAGTGGATTCTTGATCTTGCTCGTAAGGTGTTTGATTAATTGCTTAAGCGAAGATTGAACCTTGTCATTTGATGCACTGGAAGCATAATGTTGCAGATTGCTGACATTATTAGATAGATAGGACGCTAATTAGTGGTGTTTGATAGCATGAAGCATGCTATTGAAGGTTACCTTGAACTTGATTTAAGCTTTCAACTAGGATCCAATTGGCTTTCATCAAACTTGAAATCACATGTATTATTTAGCAAAGTTACGTGTCTCGACTTTCTTACTATTATAAGCTCAAATTAAGTAGAGATTCACTAATGGTATGCCAGAAGCATTACTGGCTGACAGATTCATCAAGATGCAGTATGGGCAGATTTATGAGCACTTTTTTTCATTATTCTCATTATATTTTAAGTTTAAACTGTTCACAATATCATATTTCTATGATGTTGTATAGTATGAAACTCCATTCATGGTTAGTGATGAGAAATCATATATTTGTGAAGCCATCACCACGGCCCGACAGTTGGAAACTACCCGAAATATTTGCTACTGGGATTGTCATTGGAACATATCTTGCTTTGGTTACTTTCCTCTTCTATTGGGTTGTGATCGACACTGATTTCTTTGAGGTATTGTCTGCCTATTCAGAACCATAATAGTCAAGGTGCACTCAAGGCACAAGGTCGCGCCTTGAGCCTAGTTTTTTAAAAGGCGCAAGGCGCTAGTTAGGCGGCTAGAGCCTCCGGGGGCCTAGGCGGATTAGTATTTTGAAATTTTTAATATTTATTAATGAATTGGAATTTAACTAATACATAGATTTTTATATCATAAAATTGAAAAATCATGTAGCAACATTTTTCTGGGTTTTGGGAACACTTTTCTGGTCTTTGGAAACACTTTTTTGGGTTTTGGCAACACATTTCACCTTGGCCGCCCGATTATATAAAATTGTGACGGTGTTCCAAAAAAATCCGCCTAAGCAGCTACCTCGACCACCTTTTAAAACAGAACTTGAGCCTAGGAGCCACCTAGGCGCGCCTTGGTACACTCAAAGCGCAGGATTAAGCCTAGAAACACTAAAGGCGCGCCTTTGACTACTATGTTTAGAACTACAAGTGGTGCTGCATATCTGTTGTTATTTCTGCAATGAATACTTACGATTTTTAATTTTATGCAGACAACATTCGGTGTTCGATCTCTGTCAGGCAACACCGAAGAGGTTTCCTCTGCTGTATATCTGCAAGTCAGCATCATCAGCCAGGCTCTCTTATTTGTTACACGTAGTCAAAGTTATGGAAAGACCGGGTGTTCTTCCGATGATTGCCTTTGTCGTGGCTCAACTGGTAAAACTTATTCAAGCAACGCTTCCTTGTTTTGTTTGGATTTCGCATTCTACCAATTTCCTAATTCAGTTTCTTTTCTCGGTGATTAGGTGGCTACCTTAATCGCTGTCTATGCACACATTAGCTTTGCGTATATTAGCGGCATTGGATGGGGATGGGCCGGGGTTATATGGCTATATAGTTTGATCTTCTACATACCATTAGATTTTATCAAGTTCATTGTTCGTTATGCCCTGTCTGGAGAAGCATGGAATCTCGTTTTCGACTGAAAGGCAAGTTCTCACATATGGAACCTCTTATATTCATCGTTTTATTCTTAGCCAAATGCATCGTTACCACCTTAACTTGGCAACAAAAGCCGGACGCCACCCCCAACTTACAAAAGGACCAGATAGGCAGATACCCCTTAACTTGGCAAAAAGGAACCACTTAGCCCCCCCTCAACGCCACGTGTCAAAATATGGTTGGTTTAACTTTTCAAAGATGTCATTTTCTGATTTTTCTCTCTTCAATCACAAGTTGACACGTGGCATTGAGGGGGCAAACTGGTACATTTTGCCAAGTTTAGGGGGTTAATTTGAACTTCTGAAAATTCAAGGTGTCATCTGGCTTTTTTTTCCAAGTTAAGGGGATGTTGATGTATCTGGCCTTTGAATCTTTGATATGGGCTCTCGTGTGCGATGTTCATTTAGACATAATCTGATGTTTTTGCTATATTGATCAGACCGCATTCTCTTCGAAGAGAGAT
The DNA here is from genome assembly GCA_949673415.1 of Euphorbia schlechtendalii. NCBI lineage: Eukaryota > Viridiplantae > Streptophyta > Magnoliopsida > Malpighiales > Euphorbiaceae > Euphorbia > Euphorbia schlechtendalii. The sequence goes on along the minus strand of CATIWQ010126871.1, from coordinate 2,305 downwards.
TACGGGAAGGAAGACAGAGCGGCGCAATGGATAGTATCACAGAAAAGTCTACAGGGATTGATGGATGCAAATCTCGAGTTTAACGGAAGGAGATCGAGATCTTCTCTCATAGCAGAACAGGCCAAGCGGCGTGCCGAAATAACCAGGTACCTTCTCTTACCTCAAAACTTTTCGAGTTTCAGGCATTACTACGTACCTTGCTTTACAAGGTTCGTGACTGTTCAGGCTTGGAGAAATTCACACACTGAGAGGACATGCCGAATCGGTAGTGAGGTTCAAGAATTTGGACTTGAATATGATCCAATCTGCTCATACAGTTTGAAGCTGCAATTTTAAATCATCATTTTAATCTTCATATTTTTGGATGGAAGAAGAATTTGGCTACAGTTCTTGCAAGATGAATCATGAACTAATCTGCCAAGCAAATCCAAATTTGTCAATGGCATTCAAATTTCAATCAAACAGGCTCAATTTTTTTTCATATAAATTGTAATTTTTTTTTCATTTGAGAAGATAGGCAAAGGACTAATAATTTTGTTATGAGGTTTATAAATTCTTGTTCTTGTTGCAAATATTTTCTTGTAATATCTTGGTAAAATCCCATATTCCAGTGTAATCATGTTTATAATGATTCATATTATTGGTGTAGTTGACTTATAAGTAAGGTATAAGTAAAATATAAGTAAGTTATATTATTTGATTGCAGTTTACTTTAACCAAACTGATACCTTAACTATATGTTACTTGTATCTTTGTTCTACAGTTTATTACATCATCTTTTTTTATTTGCATGTAATTTTTTAGATTTTTTTTTTGTTTTTTCTCTTGGAAAACTATTTTTATCTGAAAATTTCTTAAAAGAATTGTTCGAACTAGCTTTTAATCAATGTCTTAAAAATAGAGAGGCACTTGTTGGATAATTGTGATCTCGGTAACTTAGACAGGGATTAATCAGGTACTGGGCTCGGCCTAGGAGACTTGTATATTTTTATAAATTCAATCACAAATGAATTATAATATGGAAAAAATATAAATTCAAAATAACAACAGACATTTAAAGTAATATAAAAGTTAAAATATAAAATTTTATATGATTCTCACGTGGAAACAAAATTCATTGTATGTGTATAGCACATTGTTTCTCAGTTTAGCATTTAAAGGAAGATTTTCATGTTAGATCACGTTGAGATACAATAGTTTTACAAATTGACCTAAAAATAAATTGTTAGAGAAAATTAGCTATAATTATTATAAATATCCATATTTAAGATTGAAAATATCAGATCATCTTAAACAAAAATTGTAATTTCAGTTAATTCGGGTTAACGGTTCGATTTGCTTTTAGTCCCTAACAGTCAGCAACCAGATCATCATTATCAATCACCATCCTTTTTAAGCATTCTCTACTTCACAATTTACCTTCTCAAACTCCATTTTCCTCTTCACTTCAATTTTATGCTCCGGATGACAATGGCGGAATATTTAAAACATCCGGTAATGTTTCATTATCATTTCCATCTTAGTTTTCACAAAGTAAGCGAATTACAGTAAATATGTGTGCTTTTTTTACTACTATGATGATTTCTTTATGGGTGTTGATGATAATGAATCCAATTTGATGGTGTCTGAGGTGTTTGATAAGTTGTTTGAGTGAAAAGTGAAGAGTGAACCTGTCATTTGATGCACTATGCAGATTGTTTGACATTTTCAGATAGATAGGACGCTAATTAGTGGTGTTTTATGGCATGAATTTTACTGTTGGAGGTTAGAATATAAGTCTGTAGTCTGATTATGGGGAATTCAAGTAATTATTTGTAGCATTCGATATTGAACTGTGATTATCTTGATGATTACTTAATACTTTTAGCGACACTTTATTGTTTCAGTAGTGGCGAAATTGCAGCATTAGTGAATTCTATAACATAGTTTGATATTGATATCCATGCCAAAGGGATTTAAGTCTAAGGCCCTGTTCTCTTCAACTTCTGAAAGCTGAACTGAACTTAACTTAACTTAACTTAACTTATTTCAGTGTTAATTTATAACTACAAATGGCTGAACTTAACTGAACCGAATTTTACTGAACTGAACTTAACTGAACTGAACTTAATTGAATTGTAGTTAAGGAGAACATGGTCTAAGGTGATTGATTTAATCAAACCTAATTTATAACAAAGTTTGAGGAATAAAGGCCGAATGCTTTTCTCTGATGATATTTCCCTTAGATAGGAATTCTTGGACATCCTATTATAGTTACGAAAATATTTACAGCAATACCACTAATTACTGCTAAATTAATTAAGGT
>CATIWQ010126853.1:0-18901 GCA_949673415.1 Euphorbia schlechtendalii | reverse complement strand
TGCATACAATAGACAACAACCGATCTTATATGTAACATGAACAATAGCGTTTGTTACATTATCTTAAGAGTTAATCTGTTCAAAGAGACTGATTCGATTGTTGGGCATAACCATTCCAATCATTAAATTAGTAAGGTTGATTTTAAATCGAGTTAAAAGAATGGGAATAAGAGCAATGACTGAGTTACCTTCATAAGTCGTTGTGGTGAGTATATATATGGTGTAAGTGATGATGACATTGGTATAATCACTTTGCTTGGAGATCTCGGTGAGTTTGTTACCCATGCAATTGACTCTTCAACTACTCCTTAGCCTTATCAATGATATTTTGGCTGTTGTGCATTGTGAGTCAATATGCATATGTTATTGGCTTAACGAATATCGACGTGTGAGATTGTATTAAAATTATGTGGTAATTGAAGTGGAAAGTATTCTTCTTTGTTATGCTTTACCGAAAATAATTAAATCGGAACTTCTTATAATTTTTTTATTTTTTACTAATATAGATTCTTTATTTTTTTTAGAAACTCACGTAGTAAATTCACCATTTAACTCTGATTTGGATGAGTTATTAATGGCTCATAATTTTCTTAGAGAAAAAGTCATGCCCATCTGATGAGAAATTATATATAGTATAATTTATGATATGCTTATAATTTTTTTAAATTTTCTTTCTCAATCCAACGGTTATTTATTTATGATAGAATATTTATTTAAAATGATAGAATATTTAATTAAGACATGATAAATACTGAACCATTGAACTAAGAAGGATATTAAATATCCGGTATCATGTATAAATTTCGATGCTTTTAGGTTTCAACCCTAAAAGTCAACACATTTCTTTTGTTTTGGGTCTATATCTATAAATAAGTGTGGGATAAAAACAACGTACTAAGAGGGCAAGAAAAAAACATACAAACTATATGTGTGTGTGTAAGGAGATGAATGGAGGAATAGTTATCATCGTCCAGTAAACAAGAAAGACAACAGAAGAAGTCCAACAAAATACAGTTTACGTTATTTAGTGGATAGTTCGAGGAAATTGAAATATCTAGAATAGAAAATTAGAGATTTTGTTTAATGATGCTGTAATTTAAGCAGTCTCTTCAAGAACGAAATACTGCTCGGCTCAACATGGGAAATTGCTTTGGAACTCCTGTAAATAATCATCAAAGCCCTCCCTCCACCCGCCAGTATACCACTCCAGGTTAGTTAATTTTCTTCATTTATTGCTTCTTTGGTATTCCGATGACTGAATCTTCATTTTCCGGTGATTCCATTCTTGAAATTTTCTATCAGGGAAACAACATGGAGTGTCCACCGGAAGCAGCAGCAACAGTCATGGTCACTATGGCACGGAAAGTATGGAGAATGGGATTAAAAATAAGGATTTAAGCGGTGTTGGTCCTCCGCTGCCTCCTCCTACACGGCCGGCGGCGGCAGGGGAGATCATAACACCCAATCTGAAAATTTTTACTCTAGCTGAATTGAAGACTGCTACACGAAATTTCCGACCGGATACTGTGTTAGGGGAAGGTGGGTTTGGAAGAGTGTTCAAAGGCTGGATCGACGATAAGACTTTAGCTCCGTCGAGAGTCGGCGTCGGTATAGCGGTGGCGGTCAAGAAATCTAACCCGGATAGCTCCCAAGGCCTTGAAGAATGGCAGGTCAACTCTTCCTTCATTTCTTAACTTCCATTTTTATTTTATTAGTTACTGTGATAACAATTTAGGAGGCGGTTTTCAAAATTTCTTAAAACATCACTGATTTTTTTAAGAAGTAAATTTGATTACTTTTAATTTCTGTTTTATTTTTAACTTTTAAGTTAAAAAAAAGTTATCAGAAACACTTCATTATCTGATTTATAAGTTAAAATATTCTTAAAAGACACTTTTAAATTAAAAGTTAAAAATGAGAAGTTTTGAGAAACACTCTCTTAATCTTATAAATTTGAACTACCCCATCTCCAGAAATTAAACTGCATTGTGTTAAGCACATGAAAATGTCTATATTTGCAGGCAATTTGAACTAGTTTTGATGTTATTGACATACAAAAGACATTATTTTTTTTTATTCCATGTTAAATTCATTTTGTGTTAGCGAATTTTTTTTTCACTGCCTATGCACAGTTAAGTTAGTAAAAGTGGAAGTTTAACTTATTGTCAATTATGATGATTCACTGAATCAAAGAAAGGCTAAATAGAAATATTGAAGTTAAAATATGTATTCTTGTTTTGAGTTTGACATGTTCCAGATTAGCTGTAATATGTGACCATTTGACTTCAATTTTCCAGCATAACATACTGCTCATGCTGACCTGCACCATTACTTGTATCATTTTAAGTCTTCTAACACTGTTTTTTATCTGCCTGCCTTTTCAAATATTATACTTTCATTTATTATAAAAAAACATTTTTTTTGAAAGCGGTCAATTATTGCAAAGAAATGTAAATGTCTTTGTAAGCAAAGTTGACCAAGCGAACATGATATAAGTATATAACATTTTTATTTAAAATTGGTTGGTTGAATTGAATGATAATTAATATGGAATATTTGTACTTTTGTGGTTGCAGTCCGAAGTTAAGTTTCTTGGAAAGTTTTCACACCCAAATCTGGTAAAGCTTTTGGGTTATTGTTGGGAAGATAAACAATTTCTTCTTGTTTACGAGTACATGCAAAAGGGCAGTTTGGAAAATCACCTCTTTAGAAGTAAGTAACACATTTTTATCCCTTTTAAAGTTCCATATTAATAGAAAATAGCAGTAGCAGTGTTAAGTCAATCCAGTCAAGAATAATGTTAGAACATGATCTCCGAAAAGTATTTTTCATAAGCTCTTTGTTTTGATCTAAATCGAAGTATTCTGTAAAACGCATGCAGGAGGTGCAGAGCCATTGACATGGGAAATAAGGATGCACATAGCCTTTGGAGCAGCTCAAGGACTTTCCTTTTTACACACATCAGAGAAGAGTGTGATCTATAGGGATTTTAAGACATCCAATATTTTGCTAGATGGGGTAAGAATTTCCTATTTTACGTTGCTAAACTTTTAAGTTTCATGCTTTTCTAATTATTTTTAAAACTTTATTTTGTAGGAGTATAATGCAAAACTCTCTGACTTTGGGCTAGCAAAATTAGGCCCAATAAATGGCAACTCACATGTTACAACTAGAGTCATGGGCACATATGGCTATGCAGCTCCTGAATATGTTTCAACAGGTAATGTTATACATACATTTCTATTTCTATTTCATGCCTCATAGTGTTACTTTATATTTTGAAGGGCATTTGTACGTAAAGAGTGACGTGTATGGGTTCGGCGTGGTGCTGTTGGAAATGCTGACAGGGCTAAGAGCATTGGACACAAACAGACCAACCGGTGAGCACAATTTGATAGAATGGGCTAAGCCATCTCTTTCGGACAAAAGAAAGCTAAAGAAAATAATGGACCCAAGATTTGAGGGGAACTACCCACTTAAAGGTGCATTGCAAGCTGCTGAAATCATTCTAAAATGCCTAGAACTAGACCCCAAAGTTAGGCCATCCATGGAGGAGGTTTTGGACATTTTACAGCAAATCAGGGACATCAAAGAAAATGTCAAAGATACCAAATCCAACACCAAAAAGAAAGAAAAAATGCAACAAAGACAAGAAGTATACTCAAGCCATAGCACTCCTCAACATAGATCTCCTCTTCACTCTAAGCATGGTAGACATGGCAATGGAGTTGGACCTTACCGTTCTTCAACTAGGTGACTACAAAGACTCGAGGTTGACCGAGGACCAATCGGTCAAAGTCAACCTTTCAATTGGTTCCACCCTGTAATATCACTGATACAATAGAAAGATTGTAATTTTTTCTCTCATTAATACTGAAATATACATATATAGTGATTCAAATCCTTGTTAGTGTAGAACGAATTAGGAACGGTTCACGTCTATTGTAAAATTATTAGAATAATTTTATGTACTTGGAACTTATTGTATGGTTTCCGCATTATATTTTTTCTCGATATGATACGATGTTGTGTGACAACAAGAGTCGCACACCAACGTGCCAACAAGCTGTTACATTATCAGTTAACAAACAGAAGCTTTCGTGCTTACCAGTCACGACAAAATTCACGACATTGAATTCATATTATTTAGTACATCACAACTGTGGTATACAAAACACTGTTATTCACAAAAATGCGCCACTTGTATCATGTACAGCCACGACTGCTTGAAGACCCTGTCAAAGCGTGACGAGAAATTCGGAGCGAGAGTTTAATATTAGACGATTGGCACACATCTAAGCACTCTTCCAAATCATCGTCACAAGTCAACAACACCCACTCCGAGTCATTGTCCAAGTACTTCAGATCGTACATTTTCATGTCATCGACTTTGAACCGCCTTGCAATTTCTTCCAACAAATCTTCGAATTTCCAATGGTTCGGCATGCCAATCCGAATTTTCTCACTTTCAAACGTGACTTTTACTCGCAGTTGCAGATCATCATCAAATCTGGCTCTCTTTAGTGTGCTCTTACTGAAGTTTTCTCCAAGTGCTGGATTTTCGCCATGAATGGGAAAAGGACGACGTTTTGTCACGCTAGAAAAGCTATGGCTTGAACCAGAACTCCGATGCTTAGGGGAATTTTTGTAAAAGGAATCGATCTGAAGAGCAGGTGAGCCACCATGGACTGAGTCAATAACCAGCTGGAGCTTCTGTAAAGAGTGGCCTACCTTCTTGATTTTCCGAGAAGGCCACCGCTTTATCCCGTGTTGTCTGCATATCCTTTTTAAGGTTGTCGGACAAACTGAAACAATAAGACAGAAATAAAAGTTGCATAACTAAATCGGACTTTTTAGGAAAATCGATGAATTTTAAACTGGATGATATATTACTTACCACCAATACTCTTGGCAGCATCTTTCAGGCTCCCGGCAAAATATTGCTGAAGAACTTGAAACGTGATAGTTTTCTCGGCTTTAGTACGTCGTTTCTCTCCTGCTTTACCCATGTACATACTCGAATAGCTCCCCTCAGCAATTGCAGAATCCCCATCATATTCAGCACTCTCCATTACGACATGATCGTGTCTATTTCGCCGATTCTCCATGGGTTTTTCAGTACCATTCAGAATCTTTTCATTCGCAGCCTGAGAAAACGAGACAAGACTTCCACTTTGTTGAACCTCCGACAAACAGGCAGTCCAGGATAAATTATCTGCTGCATAATTTCCAGAATTCGGCTGAATAGGCCTATTATCTGAAGGCGGTAACACTTCACTTACTGCCAACTCCGTTTCTTCTTCTAATTCTTTGTCTGTAACCACCCGTAAAAACTTGCAAACCCGTTGAATTATGACGGAGAGTGATTCAAGCATCTTCCTTTGTTTCTCAGGGTCAACACAATCCACAGGAAGAAAAAACTCCAGCACAAAGTCAACCGTACCAGTGTGCACACTTCGCAGGCGAATCGCAACAGCAGCACGCAAACCGAACATCCTAGCGTGATGAGAAAGAGGATATTCGGTTTTCGTGTAGGAAGTTATGTCGCTTTTGAAACACGGCTGGTTCGTAAAAAAAGCTTCTCCTGCAACTCCTTGACCTTTTAACAAATGATGCTCAGAGCAAGCTTCATGAAAGGCCCGAGCCCCGAAGTCACGTACATAAGAAGCGTGATCTACAGTTGAAACACAGTGCGGCAAATTTTCATCAGAATGTCGGCACCCTTCCTTGCGTTGTTGGATGCACGATACCCAAATTTGAGCCAAGGGCAGTTTGTGTGTCTCACAAGCATATCTCAGAACCTCGTAAATCTCAGGTAATGCAGCTTGGTAGGACATATTGTATGCCTGCCGAGAAAAGGTCTCGTCAGTGACATTGAAAGATAAATTCAAACGAAATTTACTTCGGTTTGATACTTTCTGTAGTTACCGTGACATTCCTCATTCCTTGAATTGCAGAACTCCGAAGATCAACAGCCTACGAGCACATTGTTTTCTATTAAAATATCATAACCATAGTTGTTAGAGGCGCAAGGTGCGCCTGAGTTATGCTAGGCGCAAGAACATTGAAAAAAAATTTATTTAAAAGGGAAGTTTACCTCATTGGGCTTACAATAATAACAAAGAAAAACCTCACCCCACCCCACCCGAATGTGAACTTGAATCTGTGATCTCTAGGATCACAACTTCAAATCTTAACCAGCTAGACTAGGACATTCATCACATTGAAGAGTGAAGTTAAATGCAATAACTTACCAAAAAAGAACTAAGAGAATTGTTTGAGATAGTACATATATAAGTAATATTTACATATCAAATTAGGAATACCTAGCCTTCAATTTTTATTACAACTCTTAAAAATAGATGGGAAACACATATCAAAGTTAGTTTTTTTACCCTTGAAACCAAGTGTCCCTGAGGCCACCTCATGAGGCGCGCCTTTGACAACTATATCCACAATACAAACAAACTATTATGCAGATAGTCTCATTTGAAAACATACCTTGAGTGCCTTGCAAACACTTTCAAGCTCGGGATGATACTGTAGCTTTTGGCTAGTTGTAACCACTTCGATAACACCCAAGCAAGTAAGGCTACCTTGTTCAAACACGGGAAGGGCCAGAGTGCCACTTACATCATACTGCTGAGCATGACCGATCCGCAGGTACTCATCACTTCTGAAAAACCGAACATCGGGAGTCCACTCGGGAACCTTACTCAAGAAAACTCGCCCAGGTAAACCCACCATGTCCTTCGAGTCCTCCTCTGCCGAAAACTGATAGTTGACCGATATATCCCTGTAATGCGCCAGCCTTTGACAATTGGGAACGAGCGCAAAACTTTGATCACGCGTAGTTAGAACTCGTCTTCCCCCTCGATTTACTGGGACCCATAACTGTATCAGAATATCCTTTTCTTTCGTCAAGTCTTTGATACGTCCAAGAGCGCCGATTAATCTATCTCGAATAGAAGTTTTCAGGGTGTGGTTAGCTATTGGTGCAATCCACCATCTTCTGCTTATTTCCGAAGCTTCGGGACCGTTAAGAGGAATTGTCTCCGATGCTTGTTCCACTTTTTGACTGTTTTTTTCTGACATACTAGCAGCGAAATCGACATTGGTGATCTCCAAAGTAGGGCTAGGATTAAAGAACTCGGATCCATTGATAGTTTCCAACCAAAATCCTTCTAACAGCAATTTATCCATGTAATCCAACTCCATAGCTGAATCTACCTGAGTATCCAACATTGCAGCAAGTGATAAAAGATTTTATTCCATTTTTTATCCTCAAAATCCCATTTTGAAGCTCCTATCGGCTATCTGCTCGTACGAAAGAACTCGGGTCTACTCGGTCTTCAGGATTCAAATCATATCTGCTCAATACAATAACTATTTTAACAGAAAATCCCATACAGACAATTGAATCAATCTACTAGAAATTGGTACAAGGAAACAGAACACAACATGCCTTTAGCAAGTTGACTGATATTTAGATATTAAATAAGAGTTTCTATGAATTAAAGCTTCACATAATATTAAACAGGATAAAATTATTTTACTTTTCCATTACACCAAACACCACTGAGATGAATCAAAGAATAAAAACCCAGTTTGACATCCAACTGGGCAACATGATATTCATCAAAAAAATTGAAGTAAAGAGAAAAGATTTATAGAAGAATCCATATCACAAACACTACTTTTTCTTTTCAAGAATCCAACTTTCCAGAGGAAAAAATTATCCATGTCCAATTTCAACACTTGGGGATTATTGATATAATAACTCATATGCTCAATCAAATCAGGTTAAACAAAACTCCAAAGATTCTTCAAGATACCATACCTCGGGGAACACTGAAAACTGAGAAAGATTCTGTCTTTAAATCTGTCTGAGTACCAGGAAGTTACGAACAAAAAAACCAACAAAATATCTCACAAAAGCAAAGGCTGTCTTCTCCAAAAGAGAGGAGGGAAGAAACTCTTTCTTTTCATAGAAATAATCTGAGCCTCTGAACACTGTTTTTGACAATATATGATTCCATTGACATGTGAGGGAAAGATTGAATATTCTGCCTGGAAAACAGTGACCCCACATAACCAGCTTGCAGTTTTCCTTAATATTTTTTTGTGGGTATTGAAATTTTCGCCGAATGAATAAAAACAAAGTGGGCAACTTGGATCGTCAGCAAAGAAGGTATGTATGATTAGATGGGAAAAAAAAGAAGTGATTTTGACTGGTTTGGATAGTGATGGAATTTGGGATTTTATTAAGAATTAGAAAGTGGAATCTGATTTGTTCAAGTGGGTGAGCTTTACTTGTATATATATATGACTTTGCTTTTTCTGGAAATATTCACTTTCCTTTATTTTTCTTTTTAATGTAACTTCTTTTTTTACCCGTAATGGTAATAATGTGGAATCTGATCATGTGATTTTTATTTAAAAAATGTGGTTTTAAAAAAAATGTAAAATGATAAAAAAAAGTTATTTTTACTTTTAAAATATCGATGTTACAAATAAAATTTTAAAATTTAGCATTACAATTATTAATGTTATTATTTAAAAATTAAATGTTAAGATTTTAGTAAGTTTCAGGTATCTTTTATTTTGTTATGATATTTTTAATATCAAACTTTTAATATTAGAAAATATTTGCACTTGTCAACAAAATTCAAATTTAATCACTAATGTGTAACATATAATAGTTATTGATTAATATAAAAAAATTACAGATAAAAAAGAATAAAATTAATTAAATTTGTAACATAATTTTGAAAATTTTTTATTTACTAATTTTTGAAAATTATAGAATCTTTTTTGAAAGAAAAAATATTTCACATATCTTTTTCTGTTTTGAAAAATAGTGTAACTACATGTATGTTTTTTTTTTATTTCCCTGTAAGCTATGTTACTTATTCTTAAACTTAAACCCATTACGGATTTATAGTGTTTTTGTTTTATGTATAAAAATAGCAGAGTTTGAGAAATTAATTAATCAAAGCTGAAATTATCAAATGATAAAGTGGATAAGCATTCCGACAAAACAAATAAAAAAGAAGCAGAAAAGGAAATTAAATTTGTATTATGCTGCATAGTGCATAAACTTTCAAATAATATTATTAAAACATCTTAAAGAATTCCATCAGGCATTATGACATGAGCTCAGCAATAATATGTGGTTGTCAAACAGTTATAATGTTGAAATTAGCATCCTAATTAGGCTGGAATTTTTTTTATTAAATTCTCCAACTTTTGCCTTCAATCATAATGGTTTAGATAAACAAATTTAATTACGAATACAATCATTTTTTTCTATATAATTTTTTATCTTGCTTACCCTTCGCTATCTCAACCAAAACTTTTCATTTTTTTATATGACAAACAATGAGTAATTTTTCAGGACAGATCAAATAGTTCATCATCACCATCAAGTTATACTACTTTTTAAAGAAAATAAATTTTTTGAAGATACCGATTGAATCTAAAAACTTAAGCTTCTATTTTAAAAGATATACCAATTGAGAGTTTTATTATTAAATGTCTAATTGATAAACGGCTTATTTATTATTTAAATTTCTCTCCATCAGTTTAAATAAACTGAACTGCACTATTATCTTCATTTTGTATGATGCATAACAAAAAAAAATCATGATAATTTTATTAAATATTTAGACATTATTGATGAAAAAACTGAAACTCGTAGTTTTTTTATATATTTAAAACCCAATTGTTGTATTGAACTCACATTTGCATAATTTTTAATGCAAGAAAAAGTTGTCAATTTGATAAATTTCTTTGCAATGATTACCTTTGTTTAGATGGGATTCGCTAAGCTGAATAATTGTTTATCGTTTGACTTTGTTTTGTCAAATCCGCATAGTAATTGTAAAATTTGAGATATAATATACTCCAATGTGCTTACTGTTGAACATGTATGGTCATCCAATAAAATGTGACCGACTTCTAAGGGCTCGTTTGGTTGGCAGAATAGCTATTCCGTGGAATAGGAGAAAAACGAATGGAAAAAGGTGGGGTGTTTGCCTAGGGCCGATCGTCGGGATGGAATAGCTATTCTGAGCTATCATACAACTCATGGAATAGCTATTCCTTTCTCGATGGGAGGAATAGCTATTCCATGAGTTATATGATAGCTAGGAATAGCTATTTCATCCCAACGACAGGTTCTAGGCAAACATTCACTTTTTTATATTCGTTTTTCTCCTATTCCGTGGAATAGCTATTCCACCAACCAAACGAGCCCTAATTGTTATACCAATCATAGAGTAGGTTTATAGTATTTGTTATTGTAAGAAACGCCCAGTAGACATGTTCATCAGTATAGGTACTCGAGTTCAAGTCCGATAAATGTAGAAGTTTATGTTAGTTGAAAAACAGGCATCGAACCGATCCACATCAATTTTCATGTGTTTCACATTAAGTTTGGACTTGTAATGCTTGTTGCCAAGCCAACAATCTAACAAAGGGAACATTTGATTGATTTGATAATACTTAAAACTACTAATATTAATAAACCAATGCCAGATTTTCAGATACGGACTACAATAGATAAGATACATCATCATACGATTAAGTTTTTAACAGACAACATAAGATGTTTTATTGGATTATAAGACAAGAGTTTCTTAGGTATTACACAAGAGTGCCTTTAATTGCTTGACATAATGTTGAGGCGAGATGCTATCTTATGCCCCAATGATTCATCGCACTGTTACATCCAAAACGAGATTTTCAGGAACGAGACATTAATTGCCAAACAGTTATTAGAAATATTGCATTAGCTGAAAGTTAAAACCAGACCTGGGTGAAGTAGGAGATCCAGATAGTACGAATCTCACGGGTGACACGAGGTTCAGATAAGCCATCAGCTACTCGGCAAACGAAACGCTCTTGCCTGGAAAATTAATACTTACAATTTCACACCATCATACTCTTATTTAAGTATCAGACAACGAAATTCTGGTATTATTACCTGTCGGGATCAAATGACCTGTATCTCTCCCCTGGTTGCTTGAAATTGTTCTCCTTTGGAATGACTTGCTGCAATGCGAACAAATTCATCAGAAAAACAAGACCGACGCTATTGTAATTTTGCTGAAAGACCGGTGAAACCAACCTTCACACGCTTTCCGCTTAAGATTTCCGAAGGTATAGGATATGGCTTGGAATGGTGAGCATCATCAAACCTAGATGGAAAGTAATTGACCTGACAAATAGCACAACCTAACAACATCGGAACCAACACAACAAAAGCAAAGGCCGGTCTTGACATTTCGAGCGCCCTGGCCAATTTAAAATAAGGGCCGGCCTCTTGATGAATAGATTTTTTTTTACATGGGATTTAGATATTAAGTTCATGTTACATAAAAACAATTTAAACTTACCATTTTAATTTTTATTTTAAGTTAATAACGTAACTCATTCGTATTTAATAAAATTTCAAAAGTTTCTTAAACCTTCTATGCTAATAGATATAATAAAAATTTTGGGCCCTAACAGGTTCGAATCAATACCTCTTCATCTCTGCGCATGAAATTCATGAAACCATCGTGGTGATTGTTGTGATGAGCATTTTTGGGAGCATTAACCGGGAGCAGCAAATAGTTCGGTCCAAGACGGTGCCTCTGAGTATCAGCATAGGAAAAGATTCTAGTTTGGAGAATCTTGTCGTTGGAATAATAAATTCCAGGAACAACAAGGCCAGGGCAGAAAGCCAGCATCTCGTTCTCCGCAAAGAAGTTATCGACGTTCTTATCCAAGACCAAGCGTCCAACAGGCTGCATGGGCAGAATATCCTCAGGCCAGGTCTTGGTCGAGTCGAGTGGGTCAAAGTCAAACTTATCTTCATCATCAGGGTCCATTGTCTGAATATAAAGTCTCCATTCTGGATAGTTTCCCGCTTCAATCGATTCGTATAGATCCTGAGTGGCGTGGCTATGATTCGACCCCCCAACCAAAATAGCCTCGTCGTCCAACAAATTTTTAACGCCACAGTTAGGTTTCCAGTGAAACTTCACGTAGTGGACTTTCCCAGCATTGTTGATCAGAGTGTAAGTGTTGACTCCAAAGCCTTCCATGTGCCTGTAATCTCGTGGAATTCCCACGTCGTCAAAGAGGAAGAAGATCATGTGCAAGCTTTCGGGGAAGTGAGACAAGAAGTCAAAGATCCTCCATTTTTCCTGAATGTTGGACTTGGGATTCGGCTTAAAAGCGTGTATCAAATCCGGGAATTTCATTCCATCGCGGACGAAAAACACAGGAAAATTGTTTCCAACGAGATCATAGTTACCCTGGATTACGAATCAACGTAAGACCGAATTCAGCAGGAACATGATCAGCGACGGATCCAAAAATTATTTACTATGGTGTCCATATATATGTATAAAATATTCTACGAAATGATAAACTCATGAAACAACGGTGAATATTTTTTATTGCATAATAAAATTGTTACAGAATAGTAAAGCTTACATTTATAAACATATATGGGCATTCATTAAGAAAATGTATTTTTCCTAAGAATACGTATAATTTTAACATTAATATGGGGTGCAAACCATAATTTTTAACAGGTCCATCTAAAATTTATTAGTAAATTTATACCATTTTTGTAAAAGAAAAGTGGGATTATTGGACCCATTCTTTTTCATGTGGCTTCCCCACTGAATACATACATAATGTGAGAATCATATCCTGACCTGTGTGGTGTAAAACTTGATGGAAAAACCTCGGGGGTCCCTGAAGGTTTCAGGGCCGCCACGCTCGGGAATCACGATCGAGAAACGCACAATGACGGGTGTTTGGATGCCAGGTTCTCGGAGGAAATCGGCAAAGGTGAGGTGAGAGATTTCGTGGGTGACCTCGAAGAAACCTTTAGCACTAGCTCCCCGAGCATGGACTACTCGTTCTGGAATCCGCTCTCTATCGAAATGAGCAAGTTTCTCTGTCAAATGGTAGTCCTCCAGCAAGACTGGACCTGTACAAACAGGAGCTCATTTCAGTCATAATCTCCACACACTTTCTCTTCACCAAAGAACCTGGCATAACAACACTTATTCGGTATAACATGTGTACAGAACATCAAAAGACCAAGGTGAATAAATGGGCATCAAAAGAAAGTCACAATTTATACGGATATGCCCAAAATCCCCAGAAAAAACAATTAATTCAAACGAATTATATAATTGGAAATAAGATGCAATAACAAGTAAATCAACAAAGCAATAGCAATACTAATACAACATACATTGGAGGTGATTGGAAACGCAAATAAAGTAAAAATGGAAACCTCGGGGACCAACAGTCAAGGAGCAGTTGTTGTTCCAAACAGGAGCCCCGTAATTGGTAGTCCAAAAGGGGGTATCAAAGCAGCTGGAGGGTATATCCTGTAATTGTAATCATAAGCACCAATTAGCAATCCAAATCAAAACAAATTAATCCAATCAAATTACAAGACCAAACCAAAAATCAATCAATAAAAACCTTGTAAGGATCCATGGCAGCAAATCAAAAGAATAATAAATTTTGGTGGGAAATGGAGGATCAGCATTGGGTATTTATAGAACAAGTTGGCGGGAAGATAGACTTTGAAGATTATAATAACATTTACGCAACTCACTTGTTAAAGCTAAATGGGTCAATGGTCGACACTAAATTTGACTTTCACCAGATACATTAATTGAGCGGTTGTGATTTGATTACACAATACTATATCCATGAAGATAACGAAAAATTAGTAACTGCATACTACAAATGAAAGTTAAACCAAACAAACCATTCATCTTGATTAACTTTTTTATTAACAATTTGCTAATTTATCTTTTAGTTTCTTTTCAGGTTTTATGTTGTTGCCTTAATTTTTACAAATGATTAATTGGAGTATGGAAACTTTGTTTTTAACATATCACCGTAGAATTTGCCTTGAGAAATATAATAAATTAATAGATATTTTGCTAAACTAGTAATGACATAGAAAATTGTTTTTTATATTCAACGTGTATATATTAAATTAACAAAAACTATATATTACATTACAAGCCTTTTTTTCTTCAATTTATTTTACTCGTTAAAATTGAAAAGTTGATTTAAAAGCATCTACAATTACATATATAAAAATTAATTTGGACGAATTTAAGAGTATAATTTTATTTCCATATTTAATCAACTTTTATGCATGCACATTTTTTAGTGCATAGAATAATCAGATTGAGTGTACGTAATCTAAATAATTATATTTCACTTAAGATATCTAAAATAAACATTACATCAAAGATTTTGATAGAGTTTAACATCTCACCTTAATTTCCAGAAGTATTTTCCAAAGCAAACGAAATGAGTAAGATATATACGTCAAGATTTACGAATATTTGTTAAGTTTACGAACTTGACTTCTGCTTCTAATATCATGTTAAACTCATTACAAGTAGAGTTTTTTTCCGTAACAGGACCATTTTTTGTTCAGTTGTAGTAAAAGAGATGTAATAATTGGAAAAATAGTAACAGTTATTAAATAATTATATTGCGTGCTATATATATTACATAATAATTATGGAAAATGTGTAAATGAGATTATATGAGAAAACGTAGTGATCTTTCTACGTTTTTCTCATTACAGATAGAGTTTTTTCTCTTAAAAGGATAAATTTTTTGTTCAATTATAGTAAAAGAGACGTGATACTCGGAAAAATGGTGATTGTTATTTAATTAAATTAGGCTACAATGACTTTTTATTTTTTAAAAAGTAACGGCACTTTGTCATTTACGATTAAAATAATGGTATGAAAAATTAAATCAATAACTGTAACGAGCAAAAATAATAACTTTTCCCCCATAAATTGTGTACATATAAATAAAAACTTAATAATGTGAAAAATGTTTAATGAGGTCATATAGAATTGATTCAGAGCTGGCCTTACATACAGTAGAAGTAAGTGAGACGTTCTCTTAGGGTCTCATAAAATTAAGGGACTCCATATTGTTTTATATATAAGCAATATTATATTTTTCATGTTCGTCAAAAAATATACTTCACATTATTAGTTAACTAATTAATGATGTATAATATTATCAGTAGATGTTATTTTAGTTTAGGTATTATCATTAAATTTTTTACCGTAATTTATTGTTGGTAACAGTCAAGCCTATTTATTCTTTGTTATAAGATTCTTCTTCATTAATTAACTTTGCATTTACAATTTTAAATGTAAATTAATAAAATCAATTTTCGCTTAGGGCCTCAAAATTCGTAAAACCAATCCTGAATTGATTTAACAGTTATTAGTGTGAATCTTGTTCGAGATGTTGGACGTATCTTGTATTTATATGGGCGATTTGGGTGAAATAAGTTTGTTTGGATAATAAATTCCCAATTACATTTCACGTTCTACGTCATGTTCTTGGCTTTCTTTCAAAGTGGGTTTCAACAAATAGAAAGCCTGTTTTCAGCAACCGGCCCCAATCCAACACCAGTTTGGTGTCGCCCACCGACGAGTTGGCTCAAGTGTAACATCGATGCTAGCCTATTCGAGGGAGGAAATCATGTTGGTCACAGATGCATTCTGAGGGACTCTGATAGTACGGTTAATGCTTTGAGATCTACTCTTCTAGCAAAAGGAGCCGATCCCTTCTTAGCTCCTTTTTAGCCGAGACCTTAAGCTGTAGAGAAGCACTTAGTTGGTTGAAAAATAATTATCATGTTCACAATACATCAAATCTGATGCTCTTAATGTGGTAAGTGCCTAAAATAACAACTTAGCCTTTTATTCTCCAATAGAGCTTTCGGATTGTAAACTTTTACTTAGGCATTTTTATTTTGTTCGGATTCTTGTTGTTGGAAGGTCTACGAACCATACTGCGTATTTGTTAGTAAGAGCAACTGGTTCTTCGATAAGTAGAAGGACTTGAGATATCCATACCCATCTTTTTAGAGCTGGTATTGTCCATATTCGTTTATCTAAAATAAAATTTTTAATTTTCTAAATAACAGTAAATATTTCCTAATGTTCTGAATAACAACAGTAAAGAATTCCAATTTTTATAGTCATTTATAATAAAAATTAATTTAACAACTTGTTTCTTCAAGTGATTAAGGTGCTACTTTCTTGCTTTGAGTGCGTGAATTTGAGATTCATATGCAACATTTTTATTTTTAGAGTCATTCATATTCTCACATGAGGGAGATAGGGTTCATCTAACCATCCCGGAGGATCCAGTTTGTGACCATATCGAATATTTTCAGGTCAACCACAATAGTGCAGACTTACAAGCATTGCTTGATTTTCCACTTCCATAACAAATCAAACAACAGTGTCAAACGCAGCATCACATTTAAATATATACCATCCAAGATTGTAATATTTTCATACCGTCACTTGAAAATTTTTAACACTACTAATATCAATAAAAAATTCCAGAGTTTCATATACAGACCACATTAGATACATCATCATACGATTACGAAACAGTGTTTTATTGGATATAAGATGTAGTTTCTTTAGTATTACAACAGAGATGAAGCAACGGGAGATCACCCGCATTGATTTCATGCCTTTAATTTGTTGAGACGAGACGCTATCTTTTGCCCCAGTGATTCATCACTGTACAATAAAAACAAGATTTCTAGAAACGAAATATTGCCAATCATATTTTATATGATGCATTGGTTAAAAGTTAAAATACAAACCCGAGTGAAGTAGGAGATCCAGATAGCACGAATCTCGCGGGTAACACGAGGTTCAGATAAGCCATCAGCTACTCGGCGAATGAAACGTTCTTGCCTGGAAATTTCCATTTAAGAGTATTGTATTACCATTTCACACAATCAACAACAGGAAGCCGCGGGTTTAGGGTATTACCTGTCGGGATCAAATGACCTGTATCTCTCTCCCGGTTGCTTGGAATTTTTCTCCTCGGGAATGACTTGCTGCAGTGATGGACAAATTTCTTCAGAAAAAACGCGATGACACTGTTTTGAGTTTTGACAGGCTTGTAATTTTGCTCAAAAACCAGTGAAACAAACCTTGGCACGTTTTCCGCTTAAGATTGCAGAGGGTATAGGATATGGCTCGGAATGGTGAACATCATCAAACGTAGATGGGAAGTAATTGACCTACCAATAGAAACAGCACATCAAAAGCAACGCAAATATGCCGAAGCACAAATAACTGTTTAAAAATAATACCTCCTCGTTTCTACGCATGAAATTCATGAAACCATCGTGGTGATTGTTGTGATGAGCATTTTTGAGAGCATTAACCGGGAGCAGCAGATAGTTCGGTCCAAGACGATGTCTCTGTGTATCAGCGTAGGAAAAGATTCTAGTTTGGAGCATCTTGTCGTTGGAATAATAAATTCCAGGAACAACAAGACCAGGGCAGAAAGCCAGCATCTCGTTCTCCGCAAAGTTATCGATGTTCTTATTCAAGACCAAGCGTCCAACAGGCTGCAGGGGCAGCATACCCTCAGGCCAGGTCTTGGTCGGGTCAAGTGGGTCAGAGTCAAACTTATCTTCATCGTCAGGGTCCATTGTCTGAATATAAAGTTTCCATTCCGGATAGTTTCCTGCTTCAAGCGAGTCGTATAGATCCTGAGTGGCGTGGCTATGATTCGATCCTCCAACCAAAACAGCCTCTTTGTCTAACAAATTTTTCACGGCACAAGTAGGTCTCCAATGAAATTTCACGTAGTGGACTTTTCCATAGTTGTTGATCAGAGTATAAGTGTTGACACCAAAGCCATCCATGTGCCTGTAATCTTGCGGAATGCCCACATCGTCAAGGAGGAAGGTGAGCCCATGCAAGCTTTCTGGGATGTGAGACAAGAAGTCTCCATTTCTCCTGAATGTTGGATTTGGGATACGGCTTAAAAGCATGAACTAAATCCGGGAATTTCATTCCATTGCGGACGAAACACACAGGAAAATTGTTTCCAACAAGATCGTAGTTACCCTAGATTACGAATCAACGTAAGATGCCACCAAATATTCATGTGTAGAAACATAATGTGTCAAATATCAATCCTGACCTGTGTAATGTAAAACTTGACGGAAAAACCCCGGGCATCCCTGAAGGTTTCAGGGCCGCCACGCTCGGGAATAACAAGAGAGAAACGCACAATGACAGGCGTTTGGACGCCAGGTTCTCGGAGGAAATCAGCAAGTGTAAGGTGAGAGATATGATGGGTGACCTCAAAGAAACCTTTTACGCTAGCTCCCCTAGCATGGACTGCTCGTTCTGGAATACGCTCTCTATCGAAATTAGCAAGTTTTCCTGTCAAATGGTAGTCCTCAAGAAGGACTGGACCAGTACAAACAGGAGAATGAGAAAATATAGGAATTCAATTCCGTCAAAATCTCCATAAACTTTCTTTTCACCAAAAAACTTCAGTGAAATTCCGCAGTTCGCTTCCAAGGCTAACTTTTAAGCAACCGAATAGGGTGAGGACTTTACTGATTACTGAGAACAAAGGAGGATCAGCCAATATTTTACAGCTTTACATTTCACCCGGCACATAACAAGACGTATTCGGCATAAAATGTTTAACAGAACATCAACTGACCAGCATTGTCAAAACCACGCACACGTATGCAGCAAATGACAACCAACAAGGGGTAAATATAGGCATCAAAAGAAACATTATCAATCACAAATTATACGGCTATGCACAAAATCCCCAGCATAACAAGGGGAAAAGCAAATGTATATCACTTTATCAATTTCTAACACAATAACACAATCAAGGGAGATAATCCAGCTAACCGAATACGCGCAATCCCTAGGAAAAAGATGCAATTACATCTATTATTAAAAAACGCTAGTTAAGCAACAAAACAATAGCAATTCAGATTAGCAACGCAATTAAGAAAAATTGGTACCTCTGGGACCAACAG
>CATIWQ010126788.1:0-11286 GCA_949673415.1 Euphorbia schlechtendalii | reverse complement strand
TACTTTCTATTTCGAAGTTTATGATATGTCTATGTGTCATAATGTGTATTTCGTGTTGAGTCTTTTATATTAATCAAGTTATATGCTTTTGAGTTAACTTTAAGAGTAGTTTCGGGGTTAACGAGATTGTGTATAGTCACTAGATATATGATTATAACGCTTTTTAGTGAGCCAACATTTTTGGAATGGTAACTTGCTAAATATGGCTATATGAGAGCGACCCGTACTAAGCATAGTAATATTGTTATCCAGGTTTATATAATCATCTTAATTCGTTTGCACTAGATTCAGAAAAGTCATTTCATGTGTTGCTCTACAATGAATAATTGAATATCTGAGTTTCTAGAACCAAATCTATTAAATTAATCTAGTGTGCCTAATATCTTTGATGATGTTTCATGTTTTCTTTGCTATACTTATTCGTAGGGAATATCTATATACTTTTTATCTTCTCTAATCTTTCATACATTTTTCTATCCATCCATCATTCTAATCCTTTAAAATAAATTACATTATTTTCTTTTATTCTGTTCCTCTTATTGATCTTTAGAACTGGTTCCTTCCCTGTGAGATCGATATCTTTTAAAAATACATCGTAACTGCATACTTGCAGTGGTCACCATTTTTCTACTTAGTTAAGCGGGATTGACAACACCTCTTCGTATTTTAAACTCTTATCTTATCGGTAGTAAAGTGGGAGACATGGTTTTTGGCTTCTTTATAAAATATAAATCCTCAAAGTCAGTAGAGTCAAAACCTTGCGAACACCGGGTTCTCAAAATTATAGTCGAATGACACGACTTTGCCGATTAGGGTTGTTAGCCTATGAATAAGAGCTTCCAAAATCCATGCAAGCAACAGACCAATATAATCGACGTAGACCAAACATTCCTTTGGAACGAACGTATCAGAGAATGGATAGACATCACAAATTACATCGTTAAGAAAATTCCAATCTGATTTGAGAAAGGCTTCCTTAGCATCAATAGAGAAGAAAGAACATAGAACTTCATCTCTACCTAGAGGTGGAACTTATTTGATTGTGAAATTCCTCTCCATAATAACGTCAAATAATCTTAGAATCGATGTCAAACTCCTAACCTTCGCAACACACAACATAGAGAACTAATCTGCCTTCGAAAATGAATCATCCAATTGTACGTCGAAAGGTTTCTTATCACTCACGACTTTAGAGTACGATCTATTATCACTCAGAACACTCCTGAAAACCAGTTTTAATCTTGGGGTATGAGCAAAGGTGTGGGCTGGTGTTGGAATTGGAGTGAACTGGTAATATTTGGCATTGAACACACGAAGATGGATGTTCTCAATGATCATCGAATTTAGCCGATAAAGAACTTCATGGAAGGGTAGAGATTCATCGGGTGTAAAGAATCAGAAGTTAAGGTTTTTCGGGTTCCTTTTCTTCGCAGTGTACACCGATCCTGAGATACCATACTTAAGGAAAACCTTGCGCATTGAAGCCGCATTATTGGTATTAGGGAAATTCTTGAAATAAGCCTTTGGGTTTATGGGGATTTTTTTAGCTGAGGGGATGGGCGGGGGTGATAAATGTATAATTACACTTATTATCATAATAATTTTACACATTAAACACCATAGTCTAAGTCATTTTTATACTTCATATAAAAGATTTCACGTGTTACGTAGTTGTTTTTTATGCAAATGTAGGTACTAGGTAAATCTTATAAGTAAAATGATTAAAGTTAGAAATCTATGAAAAAAGAGTGAAAAAGGTGCAAAAAGATGCGTGGAACTTAAGGATTTGGCTTAGGATCGAAGTTGTCGAAGATTGGTAAAGTTACAAGAAGGATTCTAAAGACAAACACAATTCAAGGTCACGATAACCATTTGCGATCACGACTTAGTATTCTTCAAAATAGAAAGTTGCCAACCAAGTATTCACGGTCGTGACATATACTTCGCGATCATGACTTTAACGGTTTTTTGGTCAACTCTTCTCAAATACCAACTGCCAGATAAGAACGATCAACCGCCATCAACTACCAAATGAAAAGACACCTTTTAGAAGTCAACCAATCATGAAAAGGTGCGTTTCCATTGTGGATAAGGATAAAGCTTCTCATCCAATCACAATGAAGTGATGCAATCTTTCACCAATGGACACAACTCTTCGTTTGGATAGACTCAACCCTTCATACTCTATAAATAGGGCTCTAAACTCACCAATTTCGTGGCACAAGTGGTGGATAAAGTGGTGCATGGCATGGTAGACGTGTGTGTATAGATAGAGAATAAAAATATCTAGATTTCGCTACGTTCATAAGTGTTAGCGAGAAAATGTATAAGTGATTCGAACCCTATTTTGATCACTAGATTTCTCTAAATATTAGAGCGATTATTGTATAAGTGTAATTGCAAATCACTTATCAATAAAATTTTTCGTTCTTCAATATTCTTATATTCGAGATTCACAAAGAAAAGCATCCTAGCGGAGGTTCTATACGAGTTGAGATCGAATTCAAAGCAGACACAAAAATTGTAGGAATTGATGACTCCCATTAAAGAGTAGAAATGGTTTGATCAACTTTTGCTTTCACTTGCATACCTTACAACTTTGCTTTGCTTTCTACGTATACTTTCTATTTCTTTATGATATGTCTATGTGTCATAATGTATATTTTGTGTTGAGTCTTTTATATTAATCAAGTTATATGCTTTTGAGTTAACTTTAAGAGTAGTTTCGGGGATAACGAGATGGTGTATAATCACTGGATCTGTGATTATAACGCTGTTTAGTGAGCCAACATTTTTGGAATGGTAACTTGCTAAATATGGCTATGTGAGAGCAACCTGTGCTAAGCATAGTAATATTATTATCCAGGTTTATATAATCATCTTAATTCGTTTGCACTAGATTTAGAAAAGTCATTTCATGTGTTTCTCTGCGGTGAATAATTGAATATCTGAGTGTTGAGAACCAAATATGTTAAATTAATCCAGTGAACGTAATATCTTTGATGACCTTGCATGTTTTCTTTGCTATACTTTCTCCTAGGGAATATCTATATACTTTTTATCTTCTCTAATCTTTCATACATTTGTCTATCCATCCATCGTTTCAATCCTCCAAACTAAATTACATTATTTTCTTTTGTTCTGTTCCTCTTGTTGATCTTTAGAGATGGTTCCTTCCCTGTGGGATCGATTTCTTTTAAAATTACATCGCAACTGTATACTTGCAGTTATCATCATTTTTCTATTTCATATGTGGTATTGACAACACCTATACTTTAAAGCCAAAACCATGCGAAAAAGTTATTAAACTAATCAGTAGAAAAGTGGCGAACAAGTTTTTGACACCATTGCCGGGGAAGGCAAGTGCGTTCTAGAGATCTAATTACCAGAGATACGGTACATTTTCTAATCATATTTATTTAATTTCTTTCCTATACTATACAATTTTCTAAACTCATCTTAGATGTGAAAAGATTATGAAATAATCATCTTGGAGGTGATACGTCATAATATTTCATCTTAATTCTTGATAAATAGAAGATTTTCTTCTACTTTACCCATTCACATTCGCGACATGTACTCGTGCTCATGAATTTCCTTGTTAAAACATTCTATTTCTTGTTTTGCGTAGTAATGATCGCGATTGGTGATCGCGACTTGTGCGAAAATTGCAGTAGTTTGGCAATTTTCCGACGGTTTCTCTCAAACTCTATATATGTGAGTGCGAATTCTCATAATCTTTCACTTCAGAAATCCAAAATTTCTTTTCCTTCAGAAAAAATATCATTCCAAACCTTGAAAATCTTTCAATCCTTTTCTTTTTCAAAATGGTGCCCCCTAACAAATCTAATCTCGTTTCTCCTTCAAATCTACAAGAGTGGTATGAAGCGCCGTTTCCAATTTACTCTCGAGAGGAAGGTGATCATTTTGAAACCATCAAAGATGCAGAATTCAAGAGTTGCTATGTCATCCATAGGAATAGTTTCGTTCATTTGGGAATCTATGATAGGGTAATGTATTACCTTAGAACTCTGAATTTTGTTATCTATTCCAACATGATCATTGGAAACAGTAAGGATAATTGTAAGGAGATGCTGATATCGTTAGTATGGATGA
The DNA here is from genome assembly GCA_949673415.1 of Euphorbia schlechtendalii. Taxonomy (NCBI): domain Eukaryota; kingdom Viridiplantae; phylum Streptophyta; class Magnoliopsida; order Malpighiales; family Euphorbiaceae; genus Euphorbia; species Euphorbia schlechtendalii. The sequence goes on along the minus strand of CATIWQ010126788.1, from coordinate 7,170 downwards.
ATGATAAGATGGATTGTTTAGAATATCGTCACCAAGGGAAGAAGCATAAGTTGTCGAGGAAAGCACTAGAGAAGAATTTGGGATTCCCTAAAGATTTTTACTACAAAATGCTTCCTGGTTGGGATCCATTTCCAACTTTGAATCGCCTTATTGGCCAAGTCGAATACAAACAGGAATTTACATATAACCGGTGGATCCGAGATCCCTGTTTACTCTCTTTACACTTCTATCTAAGTAGTGAACTATTTGGCATGGCTAGTTCCGACACTATCATTCCCGAAAATTATTTGTCTTGGAAGTAGTTTAGAATGGCATACTTGTAGACGTATCAGGGATTATGATGGAGACTCTTATGTCTGCCGCAATTGACCCTAGTAAGATAGCATACGGGTGTCAAACTATGGCAAATTTGTTAGGACAAGTTGAGAATTCCTTGTGTTGCGGAAGTCTTTACTGATGAAGATGAAATTCCAGAATTAACTACAGAAGTCTTCTTCGTGTATGGATTTCTAACTAATTGCATTTGAGAAAATGGGATAGCCTATGATTGGAAATCATGGGATGAGCGAGTAGAAGCCAAAAAAAAGTGAGAAAGAGAGATCGCTAGGGAAGAAGGGAATAGTTTAACCAATCTTAGGAGGAATTTGAATGACTTAATGGAAGAACAAGTCTCTATTCATCGAAAGATTAATGACATCCATAATCTGGTGTATGATGTTGAAAGAGATCTGCGAGAGTCGTGTTATAAGATTGATAAAATGATTGAATCGCTAACTCCTGAATAGATCATTTTCTTTTCATTTAGGTTTAGAATCTTGTATAGTCGTTTTTAATTATTTATTTGTTTATTTGTATTTCATTGTTTGTTTGTAATGGTGTGTTAAATATGAAATGAAAATTTAAACAACAAGATGTTGATGTTCAATTGCTATCTTCACCATGATTACTCAAGGTATAAATAGAAAATATTTATCTTTTGTATTTAACAATGTTTGTTTGTGTTTGTGTTTCTAAGTTTTTATAGGTACAAGTCTAAAATTTGAAGAAATTAGAAAGTTAAAGAAGATCACGATCGCGACATTCAACTCACGCTTGTGAATATTGGGAATCAAAACTTCTTGTTTCTATCGTGAGGAAGATCAAGATCGTGACAATCCTTCACGATTGTGACATGGGTAAATTATAACCATTACAGATCATGATCTGACAAGTGACAGATGCCTAAAACCGCCATTAACGGCTAGTTTTGAGCTTAAATGGCTATGTTGTTAATTATGACCAATTGAAGACCCCTTAAACCTCTATAAATAAGTCTTAAGTTGAACCCTGGCCACCACAACCTTCAAAAAAGCTTACAAATCTCTAAAATTTCTTCATCTTCAATCTTCAACATTCAACCTTTTCTTCTTAACCTTTACACTTCAAAACAATCAAGATGCCTTTGAAGAAATCTACAAATAGAAGAGAAAGCCAAACATACCAAGAGGAGTATGATTGTCCTTTCCGTTTAAGGACAAGAGAAGAAGGCAAACGCTTTCAAAAGCTTAACAAATTAGATATCACCGGGATGATATTCCTAGATTTGGTCTTCTTAGAAACATTGAATCTCATGGAGGTTTATCTTTCGGCTCTTGGACTCACAAAGTTTGTGGATTTGCATTCTCCACAAAATCGAGATTGAATTCTCGAATGTCTAGTAACATTCGATTATGAGGATGCAAGGAAGAGGGCGATTTAATTTCGTAATCAATGACGTCATTACACCGTTATAAGAGAGATGATGGGTGAATGGTTTAGATTCAAGATTGTTAATTCATCGAGCATGATGGATTCTTTTCAACCAAATTGAGTTTGGACAGAATTATCAGGTAAGAGAGTCTTCGATCCCAAAAATTCTCCTAATAAACTTATTCAGGATGAGTGCATTCTTCTTCTCCACAAATAAATTTCCACTTCGGTATTTTGTCAAGTAGAGAATACCAAAGTCCAAAAGAAAGATTTGTTTGTTCTTTCTTGCGCTTTAATGAAGCAAAAAGCGAAATTCATGGATATCATATGGGATATGGTGAAGAAGAATTCTACAAGCATGAGGAACAAGATTGGAGTAGCTGAAATTATCACCGCTATCATCTTGGGTGCAAGAGGTGAACTCCCCTATGTCCAACAACCGGGTGAGTATTTTCGCTATATGAATGGGACTTATTTGAAGAATACCGGACTTCTTAAAGAGAAAAGATGGTATATATTCTTTCTACTCCTACTCCTACTCCTACTCCAACCGCACAAAGAAGCTAATCTTGGCTCATGAAGATTCTACCGTCGAACCATCTAATCCAACCATTAGCGATCGACATGGAAAAGCTCCAATGCTTGAAGTAGAAGAAGACGAAGACGAAGAAGATGAAACTCCGGAAGATTGGAAAACGAGCATGCAAAAAAAATGGACAATTGCCAAGCGGAACTTAGAGTAATGAAGAAAGACATGAAGATTATAAAGAAAAGTAATAAATCGATGCTTCGAAAATTACTATCTTTCTTTAGAAAATAAAATTGTCAATTTACTCCTAGTCCCCTGGATTCTCCTTCACAATAGTCGGGTTTTAATCTTTTCTTTTTCTTTACTTTTCTTTTTAATTTTTAGACTAGTTTTTAGTTTTGATTTTTATTAGATGTCTCACAATGAGGACATTATGTTCTTAATTGTGGGGGGCATTTTTAAAAATCCCGAAAAATCCAAAAAAAATAAATAAAATGGAAAAAATCGAAGAATTTAAAAATTTTTGCTGATTTTTGTGTTATTTTTACATTATCCATACCTATACTTTACTACCAAGTATCCAAGGTTATTGTGAGTGTTAGGTATTTCAAGTTTGATGTTAGTGCAAAATTTGAGCGCATGTTATTGAGCGTTATTAGCACAACATTTATCAATTTGTTAAGGATGAGTGGTGAGTAACATTCGAAAGCAATATTCCAAGTAAGTTTCGATATATATTTCAATGCAACATGAATTAGTATAAGTTACATAGTTTTAGTTTAATGCTTCCGATAAGTTTAAGTGGAGTAATATCTAGTAGTATTCTTACTATGAGTTGTATATGCAAATCTCGAATAAGTCTTATAAGTATTGAGTGTGTTTGAAATGTTAGGAAACTATAGCCATAATACTTTGAAAGTGATCAATAAAGGATGAGGGTATTAAGAGTGAAAATATCAAAAGAAAGAGAGGATAACCAATGAGTTATACAAAAGGTGATGAATCGTACAGAGCAGAAACTACAACCATTCATTGAGTGAAAAAAGAAAAAGTAGCATAACACAAAAAATGAGTGCAAAGTACAAAGTACTTCAAAAACATATGCTTAAAAGAAAAAAATGAGAGAGTGGTATGGTGCATAAAAAGCAACCACTCAAAAAAGGGGAGAGTGGTATGAAGCATAAAATGCAACTACTAAGAGTGCTTTAGCATCCTAGGTTACCTAAAAATGCCTTGAGAGAAAATTCTTCAAAGTGTGCTTTTTATGTCCTTTATACTTTATACTATACTTAAGAGAAGGAAATATTCAAGTATGCATATAAAGCTTATATGAAGATGCGATTCGGTTGAACCTCCATTAAGAGCAAAGGTATGCAACTAGACTATATAAATTACACATTACTAATTTGTGGAAATTTCGGACTTCTACTTGAATCTTATGCAATGTGGGAATGTGGTACTCACTGCAATAGTCTTTTGCCAAATGAGGTACTAACTTGAATACTAGTTTATGCACTTCTATTGAATTTACCTTGAGGACAAGGCAAAAGTTAAGTGTGGGGGTGTGATAAGTGTATTATTACACTTATTATCATAATAATTTTACACATTAAACATCATAGTTTAAGTCATTTTTATACTTCATATAAAAGATTTCACGTGGTATGTAGTTGTTTTTTATGAAAATGTAGGTACTAGGTAAATCTTGGAAGTAAAATGATTAAAGTTGGAATCTATGAAAAAAGAGTGAAAAAGGTGCAAAAAGATGTATGGAACTTAAGGATTTGGCTTAGGATCGAAGCTGTTGAAGATCGGTAAAGTTACAAGAAGGATTCTAAAGACAAACATAATTCACGGTCACGTTAACCATTCGCGGTCTCGACTTAGTATTCTTCAGCATAGAAAGTTGCCAACCAAGTATTCACGATCGTAACATGTACTTCACTATCGTGACTTTGATGGTTTTTTGGTCAACTCTTCTCAACTACCAACCGTTAGTTAAGAACGATCAACCGCCATCAACTACCAAATGAGAATACACCTTTTGGAAGTCAACCAATCATGAAAAGGTGCCTTTCCATTGTGGATAAGGATAAAGCTTCTCATCCAATCGCAATGAAGTGATGCAATCTTTCATCAATGGACATAACTCTTCGTTTAGATAGACGCAACCCTTCATACTCTATAAATAGGGCTCCAAACTCACCAATTTCATGGCACAAGTGGTGGATAAAGTGGTGCATGGCATGGTAGACGTGTGTGCATAGATAGAGAATAATAATATCTAGATTTCGCTACGTTCATAAGTGTTAGCGAGAAAATGTATAAGTGATTCGAACCCTATTTTGATCACTAGATTTCTCTACATATTAGAGCGATTGTTGTATAAGTGTAATTGAAAATCACTTATCAATAAAATTTTTCGTTCTTCAATATTCGTATATTCGAGATTCACAAAGAATAGCATCCTAGCGGAGGTTCTGTACGAGTCAAAACCGAATTCAAAGCAGACACAGAAATATCAGGAATTGATGACTCCCATTAAAGAGTAAAAACGGTTTGATCAACTTTTGCTTTCACTTGCATACCTTACAACTTTGCTTTTCTTTCTACGTATACTTTCTATTTCTTTAAGAGTAGTTTCGAGGTTAACGAGATTGTGTATAATCACTAGATCCGTGATTATAACGCTGTTTAGTGAACTAACATTTTTGGAATGGTAACTTGCTAAATATGGCTATGTGATAGCGACCCTTACTAAGCATTGTAATATGGTTATCTAGATAATTGTCTTAATTCGTTTGCACTAGATTTAGAAAAGTCATTTCATGTGTTGCTCTGTGGTGAATAATTGAATATCTGAGTGTTTAGAACCGAATCTTTTAAATTAATCTAGTGAATGTAATATCTTTGATGACCTTGCATGTTTTCTTTGCTATACTTGTTTGTAGGGAATATCTATATGCTTTTTATCTTCTCTAATCTTTCATACATTTGTCTATTCATCCATCATTCCAATCTTCCAAACTAAATTACATTATTTTCTTTTGTTCCGTTCCTCTTGTTGATCTTTAGAGCTGGTTCCTTCCCTGTGGGATTGATATCTTTTAAAACTATATCGCAATTGTATACTTGCAGTTATCATCATTTTTCTATTTGATAAGTGGTATTGACAACACTTATACTTCAAAGCCAAAATCTTGCAGACAAGTTATTAAACTTATCAGTAGAAAAGTGGCTAACAGGGGGTCTTATGTAGGTCTGAGACGGCAGGGAGAGATGGGAAATCTGATGTCGGGAATGGTGATCGGCGGCGCGGTGGCTGGAGGGTAGGGTTGAGCTAGGGTTCTCCATAAGTTATTATTGTGTATCCCTCGAATGTAAAATTTAAAATTTAGGGAACTCAAAGTAAAATAATAAAACTATACAAATAATTGAGTATGTAAAGTAAATGATTTTCAACAGAATTTTTGGCCCCAAAAACCTAACTTTAGCACTATCATCTTGTTTCCGTTCGAGTGATTCAAAAACTCAGTAATGTCATTGTTTTTTTATCTCCAAAATAATTAATAGGAAATACCCGATAATCATAATCAGACAATTAAGATCCTGTTCTCTTCACGTTCAATTTGGTTCAGTTTAGTTCAGTTAAGTTCGTTTAAGTTAAGTTAAGTTAAGTTAAGTTCAGTTCAATTAAGTTAAGTTAAGTTCAGTTAAAGTTTATTAAGTTCAGTTCAGGTCCATAAATTCTTATTTTAATAATGATTATTCTAATTAATACTTTAATAAAAATTGATAGTAATAATAAATATAGAAAACAATTAATAAGTAGTTAACAATGATAAAAATATTAATATAGAAAAATAATTGTTATTTATTGTAGTTGACTTTGATTATAAATATAGTAAGAATAATTTTTAAATAGTGATAACTTTGATATAATAATATTATTAATGTAATTATAATACAATAATTTTTTTATTTATAATCATATTATTGATTAATTAGAAGATGTGATATGAGACAATAAAATAAAAATAATTAATTAAAAAAATTATTACGTTTTTGTAATCCAATAATTAGTGATAATTTGAATCTAGACAACAATATGTTATAATAATTATTATTAATTCACGTGTAATTGTTACGATAATTATTATTTAAATAACAAAATTTTAATTAAAGGATTTTATGTATTATAACAATTTTTTATGTATTATTAATTATTTTATATAGGTAGTTATTAATAATATTATTTGTAATGATTAATATTAATAATCTATTTTTATATATTTATTTTTTTACTATTATTTTAATAATTAATGTATCATTATTAAGTTCAGTTCAGTTTAATTCAGGTCCATTAAATTCAGTTCAACTAAGTAAAACTCAGTTCAGTTCGAGTTTCGAAAGTTGAAGAGAACGGAGCCTAAAACTATTTTTGAATGACCAATTTAGTGTAGGCTTCTTACATTAGAATATTTGTCTATATCGAGTTCAGGTGAAACAATTACACTATTACAAACCTTATACTTAGAGGTAGATTATAATTATATTCCGCTCTTTTCAGCATTACCAAAAAGGGAAATACACAAAAATACAATATTTGGTATAAATAATTACTTTTTTTGTCTATTACTTAATTTAATTATCAAATGTGTATTATCAAGGTTTTGAATTTACATTTCTACCACCTTATGATAACCTCGTCGGATTTTATAGTTATCTTATAGTTATTTCAAAACAACGTAATTTTTTGTATTTTTTTACCCTGATTTTATTATACTTTATTTATAGTATTTATAATTAATGTAAACATGTTATATTTATGTGTTTTTATTTATTTTTTGTATTTAAATTTATTTTTGATATAACAAAATCGCATTTTATAGTTATCTTATAGTTAATTCAAA
>CATIWQ010126782.1:0-10012 GCA_949673415.1 Euphorbia schlechtendalii | reverse complement strand
AAAAGAGGGGCGGGAGTTTTGTAGGCAAGCGGGGAAACCAACCTAGTTGGGGACTCCGCCCCGAAATTTTCTCCTGTCTCAACCTTTTAACTTTCGGAAAGGCACACTGCCTTCTCGGGAGTTTTTCAAAAAAAAAAAAACTATTTAAACATAAGCTGAAAAAACCAACATGCAACTACTTTAAAATTTGCTAATAAGTTAAATACAAGTCACCTAGTGCAGAATGCACTTTTCAGGTTGGTTATTTTAGGCTTTTCCGGACTGTTTGAACAGTCCGCACAAGCCGCAATGCGATTGGTCAGGCAATAATGCGAACAGTTTTGAACCGTCCTGAATAGTAGGTAATACAGACGGTTCCCGACGAAAACCATCTGCAAAAGACAACAATTGTCCCATTTTGTGGACAATTGCAGACGGTTCTTTCTCTAGAACCATCCGTAATTGTCCAGAAAATGGACAATTTGAGAGTATTGCGAATGGTTTTGTAAAATGAACCATCAGCAATACTCCTTTTTTCTGGATTTTAATGAGCTTTTGGGTTAAGGTTTCGCTACAAAACCGTCCACAATTGTGTCTCTCTTTTAATAATTCATTTTAATTGTTTACCATATTTTTGGGACTGACATGTAAAAAACATAAAATGTACAATATCCATTTCCCAAAACTCCATTCTATTACATTTCTCAAAGCAATATCCCAAAACACAATTACATATATCCTTCATTTCTCCAAAATGTACAATACTTAAAATCTACTTCATTTCTCCAAAACACAAAATAAATGAAACAAGAAAAGACATATAACAATACTTCTAATAGAACACAATTACATACTTTGATGCATTTACAATAATAGTTTTTACTTTCAAGCTCGCCTAACTCCTCAAAATTAAAACCTACCATAACATCAATAGATGAGTCAACATACAAGAAGCGAAAATGTCTAAAATCTCATTCATCTTGGACTACGTGAAACATCCACTCATTGCATAAGACTGTAAATAACAAAATATGATAAGTAAAGACCACATATTGTATTTTCCTACATGTATTTACATCAAATTAATGCTACATAATACCAAACTAAAGTTTAATTTTAAATAAACTATTATTAAGTTATTACCTTCGTCAAAGATTCGGCATCACCGTGATTATGAAGTATATCATAGATGAACAACATCACATAGTAACCGCACTCAACAGAGCCTGGTTGGTTGCTAGCACACTAAAAAAATCATATTAATTTTTTAAACAAAGTGACATATATCATGTAATTGCATTGTTTAAACATGTAATGAAAAGGAATAAAACAAGCTTACCGAACTATGTATATTCTTGAAAAGTGTTGATCTTGCACTCATTTGCTTGTTACTTTCCACACTTATTAAGCACGCGGTCAATGTTCTACAAGAAAAAGTAAATTAATGATTACATTTGAGAATTTCAAACATAAAAATGTGCAAAACTAATTTAATAAAAATGTTGAATACGTAACTGATCCAAAAAAGACTTAATGACAAGATTATTTGCCGGTTTTACTTTAGAGCACGAAAGGATATTATATATGTATACCTCTCACCTAGCTATACAAATGACCATAAAATCCAATGATCCTTGTATGATTGTTATATGACAAATTGTTACAATTCTATGGTATAACTTAGTGTGTCATTGACATTGAAAATGAATTTTTTACCTTTCATTGTATGGCTAGAGAATTCGATAAATTGGAGCACGTCAATAATGTTTCTCGAAGGGAAACTAGTGGAATGGCAGCGCAACGAATATGCTTGCCGGAGAAGATGAGATAATTTTTTTGGACGACCAAAAGTGAGAAAAGTGAGGTGCGTTTTTCGATTTAGGGATTTGATAGAATATTATTTGGGGCTTTTCATTACGGATGGTCAAAACTTAACGACCGTCCTGTTATGCTATGGGTTTATATTACGGACGGTCAAAACTTAACGATTGTTCATATTCTGTTAGGCATTATGGACGGTTCTAACCAGCCGTAATGCTCAAATAGAGATAAACGGAGTGTTATTTCTTAACCTTCCTTGTTATATTGGGCAATACGGACGTATCTTCATACAAAACCGTCTGTATTTCCTATAGAATAACTTCCCCACTTTTTTTACCGCTTTCTCGGATGGTTTTTAATTAAAACGTCATGAATGGTGTGACCATATAGGCCCATTCTTCGCTAGTAAACATTGCATAAATTAATTAAAGACTTAATGCATCAATCATCCCCTAAACTTGTTCAAAAAGGTTTTGTTGCCTTCTTGAATTTTCAAAATTTCTGAACTTGTAAAAAATGCATCAGTTTGCCCCCCACCCCCTCATTCCACTTGCCATCTTCTGGTTGGAAAGATAAAAATCTAGAAAAATGACATTTTTAAAATGTCAAACAAACCGGAATCTAATTTAAGGGACTATTTGGGACAAGTTTGGGGGTTATATATGCATTATGCCTAAATTAACCAAAAGTGTAGATAAACTAATGAGAAACGAAAAACACCACTGCATAAAGGTTTAAATTTCTCTACTAAGGCGAGTTTCATTTTGTCATCCACCTAGTTTCCACTGCATTCAAAAGATATGTGAGAGCATAGTTTTTCAAAAAGCAGATGAAAAGAGTTTTGATGCCATAGAAAGCAATGTCAGGCGCGTCTAAAAAGTTAATCAAAGTGAACATGTGTGTCGTGATAGATGTTAGCTCTTCGTCGGCCGCCACCGCCAGATAAAATAAAATTTGGATTTCAAATTTCAATTAAATAGCAAAAATAACTAAAACAGTCCAACGCGCCAGATTTTGTAATGAATTAGAAGCCAAAAGATAATTAAAATCAAACAATATTACAGTAAGAAACAAATGAAGTGGGGTTAAAGCAAAATGTAACTGAAAAGGCTGAAGCAGCACATGGTAATAGAGAGAACAATAACATGTCTGAATGTCCATAGTAATAGAAATGGAACTTCAAAGTAATGCTATAAATAGAGAAGGTAGGCAGCAATTGTAAATGCACCAAAGCAATACCTAGTGTAGTAATAAGAGCTGATTAGAGATTAATTAGAAAGAAATGGACATGAAAATGGTGGGATTTTGGGTTTTATTTGGGTTAATGATAATGAGTGAGGCTAGTAATATTGTAAATGATATCTCATGTGGAGAAGCCATAACAACATTAATGCCTTGTAGAGGCTATGTGATAGGAAATGATCCAAAACCATCTCCAAGTTGTTGTTTGGCTGTAAAGAAAGTGAATGACGAAGCAAAGACTCCTGAAATTCGGAAAAAACTATGTCAATGTTTTAAGGAAGTGAATCGAAGACAAGGGGTTAAGGCTGACAAGGCTAAGCAACTTCCTACCCTATGCCACGTTTCAGTTGGTGTGCCTTTTGATCCCAGTGTTAACTGCAACAAGTATATATATATATTCTTTCTTTTTTTGTTTTTACCATTTTGTCAATTATTATTCATGTAAATAAGTTATATAATTTGGTGCTTTTTTTCTGTTGTCTGCAGGATTGGTTCATGAACTAATCAGCCGGCAAGTGTTTGAACAGAATATTGCTGTAATGGGGATTATCAATAAACTGATAGATGCTTTATGTTTATGTTCTTTGAATCGTCTATTTATGAATTTATCTACAGATATGTAATGGGCAATATTATTTGAGAATTTTATTTTATGATGAGATATGTCTTATATGGTATGTGATTCTTTACTTTTTCTCTATATATTTTCTCGCTGGAGATGAATGAAAGAGTAAAAAACAGTCCCGCCTCAGTTTATCATTGCATTAATCTATGTACATTATCTAAAGAGATAAGAACTAAATACATATGAATATATAACATGAATCAAAATAAAGATGTCTTGTTACAGTTAATTTATGAAAAGAAGAAGATTAAGTGGTGATAATTATTACAGTTAATTCAATTACAGGTCAGTTAAATCAAACACCCTATAATGTTTGGGTGGTTTTGATTCTCTACAAAGATGGGTATGTCTCACATATTATTGATCTCGATCAGATCTATATATCATTGGCTTAGAAGTTCACCTTGTTGATTGAGTGTAATTTTTGAAATCCGCACACAAAAATCTGAAATTTCGAAGACTGATTTTATTTCTAAGCTATTGTATTTCAATGAATTTATCAGAATTGGAAGAATGGTCATATGGATGAAATATTTTATACCGGTATTATATAAATTTCATACCTGTTTTATATCAGTTATATCAAAATAACCAATGTTAAACAAAATTTGCACATGTGTTGACAATATTAGTGTTATAACAATAAACATGTTTATATCCACCCATTTTAATCAAATTTACATAATTTTTCTGTCAGCGTTATACAAATTTAATTTTTGAACTTTTTCTCCAATTTTTTTTAGTTTATCGTTGTTTTAAAAATAAAAATAAATTGCGGATCTTGTTCTTCCTAACCAAGATTGAGACAAAAGTTATTGCGAACAGACTCAAAGGCATCATTGCGGATCTTGTTCCTCCCAACCAAGCTAGTTCTGTTTCTAGGTGTTAGATCACAGATAGCATTATTATTGCCCAAGAAGTTATGCATTACATGAATGGGAAGAAAGGACGAGGTAAATTAATGGCGTTAAAAATTGATCTTGAGAAAGCTCATGACAGCATGAGGTGGGATATTGTTGAAGATACTCTTATGGCCATCGGTTTGCCGATGAATTTCATTAGAGTGGTTATGGCTTGTAATTTGAGTAGTACCATGCAGATTTCGTCGAATGGTTTCACAGAGGGTGTGTCAGCGGCAATTTATAGATATATGGTGGGAACAAGCAATTAAAAGGAATGGAACTTGGTTTCATTGGCCACCTCAAGATTGCAAACTCAAACTCTAAACACTCGAAAATTTGATCAAAATAATTTTTATTTTTATTCTCCTGAAATGAACTTCACAAGATTAACGTTGAAGCATCTTCAGGTAGAGTAGTGAGGGATGTGCAGGACGGACAATTTTGGCACATGTTCTATGACGAGAACGATGGTCTATGGTTTGGGTGGAACAATAATGGTTATCAGAGAGTGGTTGTTGAATCAGATAGCTTGTTTGCAATTCGAGCTCAATTTGGTCATATTAATGAATGATCCTTCTTGATCATGGATATTCGTCACCTTATGAACTATAGGAGTGGGAGGTTGGCTTACGACATGTGAATTGTGAAGACAATAGATGTGTAGATAAGATGGCTTCTCTTCAGATGAGAAAAATTCAGTTTTTATGGAGATCTTCATGATTTCAGGTTTCAGCCAATATTCGAGAAGACCCTTCACTTTATGGAGGGAAAATGAGAGCAAAAAAGGGGGAAAGTTGAGTTGTATTTCATGCTAAATAAGTAGGAGGATAATGTGACATGTTCCATAAAAAGTGAAGAAAGTTGTTTTTTGATAATTACAAAACTTGACAATTCTAGAAGCTTTTTTTATAGGGAAATTGTCCAAAATACCATATTGTACTAATTGATTTTCTGCCCAAGTTTTGGTCAATTACTTTTTTATTCTAAAACTAATCCCAAATTTTTTTTTGTTCGTTCCCCTTTTCTTTTTTATCTCTGTACGTGCTTCCTAATTAACCTCTTCACATCATCCATAACGGATTCTCACTCTCTCCATTAATAAGTGCTTTCCTTGCTTTCTCCTTGCCTTTTGTTTCATACAATTTCTCTTCATTTTGCTACGTTTCAAATTCTAACCTAATCTCAACTCGTGTTCATCATTTTCTTTCTTCCTACTATTTGTAATTTCATTTTCTATATTCTGTTGGTTCTCCTCTATTACATACGATTTGTCGATCACGATCATATCATCTTCTTCCTCTGTTGTGGAACCTAACCAAGCAAGTGAGATCACATGTAAAGATGAGAATTAGAAAAATGGTATAAAGCTGGTAGGAAGTTGTTATTTGAACAATTTTTCAAGAAAATATCTTCATCCATGCTTGATTTGTTTACCAATAATGTATATATCAATTTAAAATCGTAGGAAAAGCACATCAAGTTCATGTAGAAACTAATAGTGTTGAAAGCTTGTTAAAATAACATGAGTTTATACTCAATACCAGCATTCTACCAGCAGCATACTAGCAATATATCAGTTTAAAATAACATGCTTTAAAAACATATAAATACTAGCTGTATATCAGCAAAATACTAGCAGAATACTAGTTGGACATTTTAAAACTTGTTAAAATGCAGAAATTGGACCAGTTGCTAGCTGAATACCAGCGGTATACCAGCACAATACCAGTTGGACATTTTAAAACTTTCTAAAATGCAGAAATTGGATCAGTTAGTAGCTGAATACTAGCTGTATACCAGCAGAATACCAATTGGACATTTAAAACTTGCTAAAATGTAGAAATTGGACTAGTTACTAGCTGAATACCAGCTGTATACCAGCACAATACCAATTGAACATTTAAAACTTGCTAAAATGCAGAAATTGGATCAGTTACTAGCTGAATACTAGCTGTATACCAGCAGAATACCAGTTGGACATTTAAAACTTGCTAAAATGTAGAAATTGAACCAGTTACTAGCTGAATACCAGCTGTATACCAGCACAATACCAGTTGGACATTTTAAAACTTTCTAAAATGCAGAAATTGGATTAGTTACTAGCTGAATACCAGCTGTATACCAGTAGAATACCAGTTGGACATTTAAAACTTGTTAAAATGTAAAAATTGGACTAGTTACTAGCTGAATACCAGCTGTATACCAGCACAATACCAATTGGACATTTAAAACTTGCTAAAATGTAGAAATTGGATCAGTTACTAGCTGAATACCAGCTGTATACAAGCTGAATACCAGTTGGACATTTAAAAGTTGCTAAAATGCAGAAACTGAACCAGTTACTAGCTGAATACCAGTTGTATACCAGCAAAATACCAATTGGACATTTAAAACTTGGTAAAATGTAGAAATTGGATAATTACTAGCTGAATACTAGCTGTATACCAGTAGAATACCAGTTGAACAATTCAAACTTGCGAAAATGCAAAAATTAAACCAGTTACTAGCTGAATACCAGCAAAATACCAATTGGACATTAAAAACTTGTTAAAATGCAGAATACCAGCAGTATACCGGTAGAATACCAGTTGACATTTTGAAATTTGTTTTCTGCTTTTGAAATTTGATCGATTTAGTCATTTGTATAGATCTAGTATCTATCTGGTATTTTTCTAGTATTTGTGTTTGTTTTGTAAGTTTGTTCTATGATTCTTGTATCTATATGGTATCTACATGGTATTGTGCTTGATTTTACAATCTGGTATCTATCTGTTATTTGTGTTTGTTTTTTTAAATTTGTGGTACATATATGGTATCTACTTGGGTTCTTGTTTTTTACAATTTTTGTTATAACTTTGTTCTTATATATGTTACAAGTGAGTATCTGGTATTTATCTAGTATCTAGCCGGTATCTCTCCAGATTTTAACTTGTTTTTGTAAATTTCTTGAAAATATCTGGTAGTGATCTGGTATTTTTCTAGTTTTTATGCTTTTGAATAGTTTTTTCTGGTAATAATTTGGTATTATATATGTTACAAGTGAGTATCTGGTATTTATTTGGTATCTAGCTGGTATCTCTCTAGTTTTTAACTTGTTTTTGTAAATTTCTTGTAAAAATCTAGTAAGGATATGTTATTTTTTCTAGTTTTTATGTTTTTGAATAGTTTTTTCTTTGATCCATGTGTATATGTGACTTTTTTTTTAATTTAAAATGTTTGCAGCTTTATGAGTTGGTGTTCCCCCATACCTTGATTTGGCATACTAGTGTTAAATGCACCTCTAATATCGAAATGTTTGATAGCCAGGGCTCCTTTCCGAAATGAACATTTTTTGCATGTAATCGATCGAATTTTGATGTATGTTTAAACTTTTACTAGAATGCAATTGTTGTATATAGAAATTTTTTGTCATTTAAAAATCAATTGAAAGTAATTTTTGCAGCTATTTTATGTGGTTTGAATAGTTAAAGACCTACAAATCTAGTGAAAGTGAAAGCAACGTATTTTATAGGTTAAATTTGGTAAGAACATGGTATTAGTCTGATATTGACAATGAGAAAATATAATTTATAATGATTTTTGAAGTGATTGACAACAAATTTTTATTTGAATATGTATAATTTTTAACCTACAAAGATTGCAAGACAGAATGTTCATCTTGCGAATGCTGTACAATGGCTAGATTATAAGAACAAAGTTCTCTTTCAAGGTGAATGTCATTCTCCCCTTCATCCATCACAATCATATCATTTTCTTCCTCTGTTGTGGAACCTAACCAAGCAAGTGGGATCACATGTAAGGATGAGAATTAGAAAAATGGTATAGAGCTGGTAGGAAGTTGGTATTTGAACAATTTTTCAATAAAATATCTTCATTCCTGCTTGATTTGTTTACCAATAATGTATATATCAATTTAAAATCGCAGGAAAAGCACATCAAGTTCATGTAGAAATTAACAGTGTTAAAAGCTTGTTAAAATAACATGAGTTTATACTCAATACCAGCATTCTACCAGCAGTATACTAGCAGTTTATCAGTTTAAAATAACATGCTTTAAAAACATATAAATACTAGTAGTATATCAGCAAAATACCAGCAGAATACTAGTTGGACATTTTAAAACTTGTTAAAATGTAGAAATTGGACCAGTTACTAGCTAAATACCAGCTGTATACAAGCACAATACCAGTTGGACATTTTAAAACTTGCTAAAATGTAGAAATTGGATCAGTTACTAGCTGAATACCAGCTGTATACTAGCAGAATACCAGTTGGACATTTAAAACTTGGTAAAATGCAGAAATTGGATAATTTACTAGCTGAATACCAGCAGAATACCAGTTGGACATTTAAAACTTGCTAAAATGCAGAAATTGGATCAGTTACTAGCTGTATACTAGCTGGACATTTAACACTTGCTAAAATGTAGAAACTAGACCATTTACTAGCTGAATACCAGCAAAATACTAGTTGGACATTTAAAACTTGGTAAAATGCAGAAATTGGATAATTACTAGCTGAATACCAGCAGAATACTAGTTGGACATTTAAAACTTGCTAAAATACAAAAATAGAATCAGTTACTAGCTGAATACCAGCTGTATACCAGTAGAATACCAATTGGACATTTAAAACTTGCTGAAATGTAGAATACCAGCAGTATACCAGTAGACTACTAGTTGACATTTTAAAACTTGCTAAATGCAAAAGCTGGACCAGTTATTAGCTGAATACCAACTGTATACTAGCAGAATACCAGTTGGACATTTAAAATTTGCTAAAATGCAGAAATTGGATCATATACTAGCTGAATACCAGCTGTATACCAACAGAATACCAGTTGGATATTTAAAACTTGCTAAAATGCAGAATACTAGTAGTATACCTGTAGAATACCAGTTTGACATTAAAACTTGCTAAAATGCAAAATACCAGCAGAATACCAGTTGGACATTAAACTTGCTAAAATGTAGAATACCAGCAGTTTACTAGTAGTATACCAGAATTTCAGAAACAAATTAGAGTATACCTTCAACAACTGCAGATGCTTTATCACACATTGTTATACATGTGGATAATTGTTCATTAATGTGCTTTGTGATTTGTAGGAGAGGAAAAAATGCAAGAACATGTCACTGTTGATTTCCATGGTAGAATCTCCATCTGTAGTTTGAAATTCTATCTTCAAATCTTCTGTGTCTTCATTTATTTTCAGGCTTTCAACTAGGAACTTTTTGAATTCAGAAAAACTAGAAGTTTGCGAAATTAAGATGCCAGCAACTTTGTAACGATGAATTTCAAGTTTTTATTCCATGATCGGTAGCAATAGGAAGTTGATCCATTATGTAGGTTTTAGAAATCAAAATTCAGTTCGGTTTCTACTTAAACATATGCTTGTACTTCGAAATCAAATTATTTGAGATCAGAAACTCACTTGATTGTT